>JAQQSZ010002568.1:0-14719 GCA_028646595.1 Phalanger gymnotis
TTGCCATTTTGTGACTCTTCTCCCTTCCACTATTTGTATCCTCTCCTCCTTTAAGGTTCTCACTACTCAAATTTATCAGTCCATCTTGGTCCAGTAGCAATTATCTATCAGCCTTCCTACTTCCTCACTTCATGCCTTAGTTACATTCTTTCTACAGTTCCTTCCTTCATAATACAAGAACACATTGATGTTCCCTAATGTACTCTAATATCCTAGTTAAGAGTGTGTGAGGGCAAGTAATATGAAATGTCTTAAAAAGTGGGCTGCAGTGAGATGTTGATGGTTTTTTAATTGGTTCATTTCTTCAAAAACTCCATAAAGAAGGCAGGGTTGATGGTAATCACCCCATTTTGCATATTAAAAAATAAGGCTCAATGAATTTTCATTGAATTCAAGAATTTTCATTTCATCAAGAAAATTCATTTCATGAATTTCAAGAATTCATACAATTAATTGCAGGGCCATGACTCTAACCCATCTTCTGACCCTGGGTTCAGTCAATCAGTCAACAAACATTTATTACATAGCTACTATGGCCAGACATTGTGCTAACTTCTGAGAATACAAGAAAGGCCCTCTCAGGGGGAGACAACAAGCAAACATTATGTATAGACAAGATATGTACAGGATAAATCAAGGCTACCCTAAGATTAAGGAAGATTGAGAAAAGCTTCTTGCCCTGGGGAGTTAAGGGAGAGGACTTGCCCAGCATCACACAGCTAGCAAGTATCTGAGACCAGATTTGAACTCAGGTCCTCCTGACTTGGGCTGGTGCCACCTCACTGCCCTGGGAAAGGATTCTTATAGAAGGTAGGACTTTGATTGAAGGAAAGCAGGGAAAACAGGAGGCAGATATGGGAAGAAAAAATTTTATGGATGGGGAAAAAGCCACTAAAAATGCTTGGAGTCAGGAGATGGAATATTATTTTTGAGAAACAGTGAGGACAGCAAAATGCAAGAAGAGTAGAAAAGTAGGAAAAGGCCAGTTTGTTTATGAAGGGCACGTTTCATTTCTTTGATTCAAAATCAAACAGGATTTGATCCTAGAGGCAGGAGAATTCTTTGAATGAATAAACTTGGGAAGACTGCTCTAATAAGAACAATTTGACAGTTGAGTGGAAGATGAATTGGAATAGGAAGAGAATTGAGGTGGTGAAGCCAACCAGCAAGCTATTGTAATAGTCCAGGTATAAGGTGATAATGGCACTTGTGGTTTCTTCTATTGGTTCTAATTGTTCTTTACAACATGAGTAATGTGAAAATAGGTTCAGTATGAATGTATATGTATAGCCTATATCAAATTGCATGCCATCTTGGGGCTGGGGGAAAGGAGAGATGCGGTGAAAATTTGGAACTCAAAATCTTATGGAAGTGAATGTTGCAAACTGAAAATAAAGAAATAAGAAAAAATATTTATTCATAGGATCATAGATCTAGAGTTGAAAGGGTCTTTAAACATCAATTAATACAGTTCCCTAAATTAGGAGCACTCACTCTACTTATTGGAATGAGGAATTCCTGAGTTTAAAGAATCTGACATTTTGAAAATGACAAAGTGACTTGAAAGTGTCATCTCCCCATTTCAATTCCTTCATTTGGCAGAACATGCCTTACCAAGTGAGCAATTATGTGGTAGTGGTGTAACCCCAACTCAAGATTTAAATGTCTCATATAAGGAATTTGTACAAAAGGAAACAGCTATCTCAGTAGCATGGGGAGCAATCCTGAGGGTCTGGAGAGATCATATTAAGCATAGCATTCTAGCACACATGAGCAAAGGAATGACTGACCTTTGTCAGAGAAGTGCGATTTTGAATAGTCATCAGGTTCACAGGCATCTCAAAGCAGAAGACTCAGCTGCAGGGAAGCCCCTAGAAGAGGTTGGCTTTTTACCAAAGTTCCCCTTTCAGTGCCTATCTATCCACAGTCTCTATAGTATAATCTGCTGCTTCGTTACCCAAATGTTTCCAGTAAAGTGAATTTTGCCTCAACCACAAAGAGGCCATGGCTTAGGTATAGGAAGATATCAATGTAAAGTTAGGTAGAGATTCTAGTCTTCAAATGTTAGGAATTCTTCTAACTGGGGCCTTTGAGTGGTTGTGACTGAATAAACTCCCCAAAGCTGAAAGAGGAGGTAACTGGCTGGACCAGATTACTACTTTCTAGATGCTTCTTTAAACATTCCATAAAGTAATCTTAGTTGGGAGGTCATTTTTGATGCCTCCTATTAACATCAAGTCTTTTAAAATTTTAATTGCTCCATCTTTTAATGGCCCCTAAAGTTCCATCCTATTGCTCCAGGATGTTACATGGCTATCCAGTAACAAGTTAGAATTAAAACTTGAGGTCACCTGCCTTAAATTCAGAACTTCCCATTATACCCCACTTGAGTGAAAGCTGTCTCCAGGTTATCGTTTGGACTATATGTATAGTTTAGGGTTGGGAAGTCTTTTTTTTTCATATCAGAAATATCAAGGGGGAAAATAAAGCAGTCATGACTTCAGCAGCCATTAAAGGGGGGAAAATTACCCCACTTGAACTGTCAATCAGACATCCTGAATTGGATGTACCATAGACATCTTAAACTCAACACATGGAAAACTGAACTAATTTTCTTTCCCCCTAAATCCTCCCATCTTCCAAACTTTACCACACTGTCCTCCAAGCCACTCAAGCTTGTAACTTACATACCACACTCCCTCTTTCACCTCCCCCTCCTTCCAGTTCCCCATACGTCATATTAATCTTTTGCCAATGCCTGATGATTTTACATTTGTAATATCTTTTGCATATTTCCCTTTCTCTTCCCTGATACTGCCACCACCTTGATATAGACTCTCATCACCTCATACCTGGACTATTGGAATAACCTGTTGGTTGGTCTCCCTATCTCAAGTCTCTCCCAACTCCAGCTCATTCTGCACTCAGGCGTCAAATTACTCTTGCTAGATACAGATCTGAATATGTTACCCTTCTGCCCACTCAAAAAAATTCCAGTGGTTCTACTCTGCTGTCAAAGTGAATTTCCTTAAGTGAACATCTAACTATGTTTCCACAACCCCCACCCCAACCCCCACTCCCATTCAGTAAACTGCAGTGGCTCCCTATCACCTCTAGGATCAAGTAAAAATTCCTATTTGGCGATCCACACTTATGCTTTACATTTCTTGATATCTACTTTTCAGTGCAGTGACAATGGCCTTCTTGTTGTTCCTCCAACAGATACTCTATCACCTGACTTTAGGAATTTTCATTGGTTGTCCTCCACGTTTGAAATATTTTCCTTTCTCATCTCTGACTCCTGGCTTTCTTAACTTTCTTCAAGTCCTGGCTAAAATCCTAACTTCTGCAGGAAGCCTAGTCCCTCCTAAATCTAATCCTTTCCTTCTGTTCATCATTTCCAGTTTGTCCCCTAGGTATCTTATTTGTTTATATTTATTTGCATGTTTTCTACCCCATTAGATTGTGTGGTCCTCAGGAACAGGGACTATCTTTTTCCTTTCTTTGTATCACCAGTGCTGAGACTGGGTTTATAATAGGTGCTTAGGAAATATTTATTGACTGACTGAGAGTTGGTTAGGCATAGTGGATTGATCTTGGAGTCAGCCAATCCTAGGGTTGAATTTCCTCACAAACACAGCCATATGCCACTAGCGAAATTATTTAATCTCTTTCAGCATTAGTTTTCGTATCTATAAAATGGGGAAGATCATAGCACCTTAAAGGGATATTGTGAGCCTCAAAATAGCATTCACAGCTTAAAACTGCTCTGACACTTTTGGGACATCCTTTAAATGTAAAATGTTTTGGAAACTTTTCAAAGTGCTATGTAAATTAGAATATTTATATTAACATTACTAAAAACAATATACTCATAACAGCTTGAATAAATGAAACACCAAGGGAAGCAAAATCATTCTATCATGTAACTATCTATCTATCCGTAGATAGATAGATAAATATAAAATCTCATTCCAGGATCTGAATTTTTTTTAAACATTAATTTAAAAAAAATTTGAGTTCAAAATTCTCTTTTTTCTTCTAGCCCTTCCCTCACCTATTAAGAAGGCAAGCTATATGATACCCATTTTCCATGTGAATTCATCCAAAATATATTTCCATATTAACCATGTTGAAAAAAAGCAAGAAAAATAAATTGAAAAAAATATGAATTTTGACCTTTGGGCTTTGGTGTTGTTCAATTATATTCATTCAGTCGTGACCCCTTTTGGGGTTTTCTTGTCAAAAATATCAGAGTGCTTTGCCAGATCATTTTACAGATGAGGAAACTGAGGCAAACTGGTTTCTAGTATCACATAGTAAATTTCTGAGGCCAGATTTCAACTCAGGAAAAAGAATCTTCATTATTCTAGGCCTGGCACTCTATCCACTGCACCACATAGGGTTTATCAAACATGAAATTGCTATGGTCATTTACTTCTGTATATTGTATACCTAATCTATTCTACTGATCAACCCCTGTATTTCTTAGCCAGGTGTAGATTGTTTTGATGATTGACTTCCTTGATATTCTTGACCCTTGTTTCTTCCATATGAATTTTGTCATTTTTTTCCAGTTCTATAAACTAATTCTTTGGTGGTTTGATTGTTATGGCACTGAATAAGTAAATTAATTTAGGTATATTTACCTTTTTATTATACAGCTCAGCCTACCCATGAATAACTAATATTTCTTCAGTTGTTTAGTTCTGCCTTTGTGTGAAAAGCCTTTTGTAATTGTGTTCATATAGCTGCTAGGCGTGTTTTGGCAGATAGACTCCCAACGATTTTGTAAGTTATTTTAAATGGAATTTCACTTTCCATCTCTTCCTGTTCAGTTTTGTTGGTAATAAGTAGAAATGCTGATGATTTATGGGTATTTATTTTTCATCCTGCAACTTTGCTACAGTTGTTAATTGTTTCAACTAGTTTTTTAGTTGATTCTCTGAGATTCATATCATCTGAAAAGAGTGATAGTTTTGTTTCTTCATTTCCCATTCTTATTCTTGAATTTCTTTTTCTTCTCTTATTGCTATAGCTAGCATTTCTAATACAATATTGAACAATAGTGTGAAAGTGGACATCCTTGCTTCAACCCTGATATTACTGGGAAGCTTCTAGCATAACTCCATTACAGATAATGCGTAATGTTTTAGATGGATGCTACTTATCATTGTAAGGAAAAACTCCACTTATTCACATCTTTTCTGGCACTTTGAAATAGGAATCAGTGTTCTATTTTGTCAGATGCCTTTTCTGTATCAACTTAATTAAATGATTTTTGTTGTTTATGTCAATATTATCAATTATTTGTTAGTTTTCCTAACATTGAAACAGCCCTGCGTTCCTGGGCATAATCCCACCTGATCATCTTTTATGACATATTGCTATAATCTCCTTTCTAGTATTTTTGTTAATTTTTATATCAATATTTATTAGGGCAATTGGTTTGTAGTTTTTTTTTGTTTGTTTTTGTTCTTCCTGGTTTATGTATCAAAATCGTATACAAGGAATTTCTTAGGACTAGTTTACCTGTTTGTGAAATAGTTGCTATGTTATTGTAATTAATTGTTCTTTAAATTTTTGGTAGAATTCATTTTTAAGTACATCTGGTCTTGCAAATTTTTTTCTTTGGGAACACTGGGCTTAATCATTTTCTTTTTCTTAGAGAAGATTAAGAATTCTATATCTTATTCTGTTAATCTGAGCAATTCAAATTTTTGTAAATATTCATCTGTTTCCCTTAGACTGTCAGTTTCATTGGCATATAATTGGGCAAAATAGCTCCTAATAGTTGCTTTAATTTTATGTTCTTTGGTGATACAGTCACCCTTTTTATTCTTTATGCTGGTAACTTATTTTTTTAAAAAAATCAAATTAATCATTTGTTGTTGATTTTTAAAAATAAAATCAGCTTTTGATTGTATTTTGAATGTTATTTTCTTTCAATTTTATTTTAGTTTTCAAGGTTGTTTTTTGGTGTTTAATTCAGGATTTTGATTTATTATTTTTCTAACCTGTATGCCCAATTCATTGATCTGCTCTTTTTCTCTTTTATTAATTGTAAGCTTTTAGGTATATAACGTTTGTCCTAACTAATGTTTTGGCTGCATTCCACAAATTTTAATGTCATCTCCTTGTCATTACCTTTAATGAAATTTTTGGTTGCTTCTGTGAATTGTTTTGACCCATTCAGTCTTTATGATTAGATTAGTTTTATCTCCTTAACTTATTTCATATTTATTTTATGATTAGCTTTATTCACTTCTGAGATGGGCATATTGGGGTCTTTTACAAGTATAGTTCAGTTGAAAAACATGTTAAGTTGGAGCTGTACACTTAATTTTTTTTGAAGGACTTGATATCTATGCCCATCGTCATAAATTACCTTCCAACTATGATTGTTTAGTTTTGGGATGATTTCTAAAAAATCATCTAGAGAATGGTATCCCACTGAAATGGCAAACTAGGAGAGCATTGTTTTTAGAGCCCTGAAATTTATGTTCTTCTCCCTTTCCCCCCCCATAAGCTACAGATGCCCAACCTAGAATATTCTGCATAAACCCACACTTTCACTATGAAATGGCCCAGGTGATAATTTTAGTTGCCTATGGAGAATGAATGGCTGGCATTTATTCAATGCCAGTTCTGTGGAAGGGAAGCCCTAAAAGAGGTATAAAGTATAACATACTCTGCCTTTAGCAAGTTTATAGTTTTGTATGTTTTCAATATAAGTATAAAAAGAGTTATTAGACAACACATGGCATATATTCCTCTTATTGGAGTTTCCATCTTTTGAAGGATAAACTTATCATTGTGAAAGCAAATAAGCAGCAGCCTGGGGGCATGGTACCATAGAAAGAGAGTTGGTTTTTATGCCAGAGGATCTGAATTCCTGTCCTGGATCTGTTGCTAACTGTTGATGTGATCTTACATCTTCTGAGTCATCCTGGATTGGTCCATCACCTTTCTTCATTCTTTTTCCAACTAGTTGTCAAGTTTTTTTTGACTCTACCTCCACGTCTCATATTAATCACCTTTAGTCCACTCACACAGCCACCATCCTACTTTTTGCTCTCACCAATTCTTGCTGTGACTTTTGCAACAGCTTCCAAATTGGCCTACCAGCCCTTAGTCTCTCTTCTCCAATCCATGCCACTGCTGGAGGAACATGAATAATGTACAGGTCAGACTATGTCATTCCCCTTCTCAAGAAACTCTAGTGATTCCATATTGCCTCTAAAATTAAATATTTACTCTGGTATGTAAAATCCTTGACAGTTTGCTCTTCTCTGCCTGTTCAGATGTGTTACCTGTCACTTTCCTTTACACACTTATTGTATGCCCTAGTAAACTAGACTACATGTTATGCCCTCCATCTCTTTTATTTCTCCCTTAATTCCTATGCCTGAAATGAACTACCTGAATCTTTCCTATATGAGGCCTTTTTTTTTGCTCCCCAGTGCTACAAATGCATCCCTCTACCTTAAAATTACTTTCTATTTACTTTCCATATATGTATTCCTATTTATATGTATACATATTTTATATGTATTTTTATTGTTAATTAATCAATATTTTTATTATAAAATAGCAGCTAACATATAAGTGCTTACTATGTTCCAGGCACTCTGCAATGCTCTTTATATTTATTATCTCATTTGATCCTGAGAGGTAGGTACTATTAGTATCCTCATTTTACAGATGAGGAAGTAGAAGCAAACAGGGTGAAGTGACTTGCCCAGGGTCACATAGGTAGTAAGTGTCTGAGCCTAGATTTGAAGTCAGATCTTCTTGACTTCAGATCTGGCACTGTATCCACTGTGCCACCTAAAATGCAAGCTCTGTTGCAGTTTGGGGCTATTTAGTCTTTATTTTCTTATAGCTGGTCCCTGGCACATGGCAGGTCCCTAAAAAGTGTTTGTTGATTGTGATTTGGCATGAGGCACTCAGCCTTTTTGGATCTCAATTTCCTCTTCCGTAAAAATGAGGGAATAGATGAGGGACTAGACCTCTGGGATGAAAAGTAATAATCACCTAATAGAGAAAATAACTAAGCAGACAATAAGCAGAGGCAGAGACAAAAATCAGAGATAGAAATGCCCTAACAATTACTAACTTGGATTCTCACTGGCCTTTCCCTCTGCTCATTTTCTGCTCTTTGGTGTTTTATCCTGTAGTATTGGCTATCAGACATTTAAAATCTTTCATTTTTCAGATGATGAAAATGGGGTATAAAGGTGTTTAAATTATTTGCTCAAGGTCACACAAGGTATGTAAGAAAACTGGGATTTGAACCTAGGACCTCTGATGCCACATTAGCACTTTTTTTTTAACCATATCGTTCATATTGCCTCTAAAGTAAATCTTCCAAAAGCAAGTTATAGTTACATTTTTATCATAGGATTTTTTGGGGTCAGATATTTGCTAAAAGGATGCCAACTGGAATTACAAATAACTAGAGGGCCCAGTGCCCACACCATAGCTCATTCAGCTTTTACCTAGGTCTGGATTAAGGCAGATCATGCAATCTCTATTTTTTGCAGGAGAGAAATTAGAATTGTTCTGCTTGATTGCAAGTGGTCAGAGTGCAATTTGTAACTAGTGAAAATTAAATGAGGCCAAGCTTTTGGATCAACCTTGGAAAAACATTTGAGCCATTAGATCTGTCCAAAAAAAGAAATGGGATGCCTCAGGAGGGAGTGAATTCCCTATCATTAGAAGTCTTTGGCAGGACCTAAATGACCACTTGTTGCAGATGCCAGAGATGAGATTCATGATCATGATAATAGTTTGTATTTCTGTAGTGTTTTGAGATTCCCAAAACACCTTGTGAATAGGGATAGGGATTCTGAGGTCTCTTTGAACTTTAAGTCTTTGGTTCTGTCACTGGAAACCCTTTAGTTTACGTGTGTATTGGTCCAGATTGGGGCCCAAAATTATCTGCCTAATTGAAACTATGTGATGGGCACTTATTAGCTTTGTAGAAAACAACTAGTCCAATGTTGAGGACATAGTGGGTACCTAGTAAGTTTGTTGATTGACTGGACAAGGATGTTAATAATAATTGAGAATACACAAGTTTAGAAATATTTGAGGCAACTGATATTCATAGATGTGTTGTCTCCATGGTATGATGAAAATTTGATAAAATGGAACAATTTTCCAGCCTACAAAGAGTTTGAATTTACCTGCCAGACAAAAGATAAGCAGAAACTACTTCAAGATCTCGGACTGTTTCAAGGGAGAGTTTTTGCCTTTTTTTGTTTTTAACTCTTGCCCTCAAAATGTCTCTCATAGCCATTTAAAATTCACTTTGTCTTTTGGGTTCTTTCTAGTCGGGTTATGTAACACGCTTTTTAATAACTGCTTGGTGCTGGCTTGAAAATGCCTTTTCTTTGTGTGTGGGTTTTTTGTTTTGTTTTCTCTGTCTATGACTGTGATCCCAGGAAATATTTTAGACTGTAGAACAATGTGTTGCTAGTTATAAATAGAGTAGTTTGATATTTGGTAATGATTTTGTCATGTTTCTTTTTCATCTGACATCCTATATTTTAATTCCATAAATGCTGTGGTGAATAATAAGGATCTGTGATCAATTTCGCAGATGACACAGGGCTGGGAAGCTAAAAAAGGTTCACCCACAAAATCAGTACTTTAAATTATCATGACAGAGCAAACTAACTGGAAACTAACAAGGTAAAACTTAATAGGAATAAATATAAAGCTTCATATTTAAGGTTAGGAAATCCATTTTACAGATAGAAAGAAGAAGCCTTTTGGCTCCAAATTAGGGTGATATTTCTATACCAATGAATGGACTGTGCTCCTTCAGAGATTATACATAAAGGTAGATTTTGAGTAGCACAAGAAAGAACTTTCTAACAATTAGAGCTGCACCATTATGGGTTATACTACCTTATTAGGTAGGGAGTTTCCCATTATTGGAGATATTCAAGGGGAGATTGGGATGACTACATATCAGGGATGCTATAGAAAGAATTTCTGGCTAGTGTAGAGCAAAAACTTGATGGCTTCTAATGTCTCTAAGATCCTGATTAGTAAGTGGTTTGTGAGCCTTAAAATGGATTTGCAAAGCCTAGTTGACGTATCTTATGAGGCAATTCCTTTATTAGAATAGGGCTTTTAATTTCCCCTCCCCATCAGGTGACTATAACTAGGTATTGTGAAATCATCTTTATGATTTTTCAAACTTTATGTATATTCCTCCTCTATTCCTTTCCCTCTCCCCATGATTGCCTCATCACTTCAAAGCTCTCTACTTGCTAGGGACTCTATTCAGTGAAAGTATTGATTTTATTTTTTTTACTGTTTGTCAGAAATAACTTGCAGCTTTTTATAAGACTACTTTGTTTTCTGTTGGGGTTTAATGTTTGTTGAAATTAAGGAAGTTCAACTGGAAAATTATTCATAGGATCTTATAGCTGGCAGGGTCTGTGGAGGCCATCTAGTCAAAGACCTTCATTTCACAGATTAGGAAATTGAGGCTTTTCCCAGCATAGTAGCTTTTGTATCTATGTCATTCCCTTAACCCTCTGGCATTGTCTTACTTGAAGGTTAAAAAGGGGAAGGGCTGGAGGGGGACATTAGCCTCTACAAAGGTTTCAATTCTTATTCCTAAAGGGAATACATAAGAATGTGTCTTGCACTTGGAAAATGTTTAGTAAATGCAATTTGAACTGACTTGAGAATGGTATGAATTGATTGTTTAGAATAACCGATCAAACATTTATAAGTCTGAAACCGGGTAGGAGGAAAATCAGTCCTGGTCTGGTATTAGAAATTATATATAGATTAATTGAGTTCGTTGATTCCAATTTATTGCTTTTGAAAGGTCCATCAGTCATCATAATGCTTTGCTTTATATGTTGATATTTCCTTACTAGGAGCTCAGCATGGTGTCTTGTACACAGCGGGTGCTTAAAATCCTTTACAAATGCTTCTTAGAAACTTCAGCTTTGTCCTTTTTTATAATTCATTAATTTATTTTTAGTTGTCGACATTCACTTACATAAGATTTTGAATTTTAAATTTTCTCCCAGGCCCTCTCCTCCCCCGCTCCCCAAGAAGGTGTGCAATCTGATACAGGCTCTACATATACATTCATATTAAATATATTTTCATATTAATCACAATGCAAAGAAGAATTAGAACTAATGGGAAGAACTATAAGAAAGAAACAAAACAAGAAAAGCAGACCAAATAGTATACTTCCATTTACATTCAGACTGGAAAGTTCTTTCTCTGGATGTGGATAGCATTTCCTATCATGAGGTTTTGGAGTTGTCTTAGATCCTTGCAGAGCTTTGTCTTTTTTTTTTTTAATTTATAACCAAACAGCTTCATATATTTTTCAAAGGAGAGAGAGAAACATTAACCTCATGGACATTTAACTGTTTCTACCACTTCAAAACATCTTTTAATCTTGATATTGCAATATCCTCCCAATTGGTTTCCCCACTTCCAATTTCTCTCCCACTGAAGTTCTTTTTTGATACAGCTGTCAATTGAATATACCTATATTTCAGGTTTGACCATGTCCATATCCTATTTGAAGCATTTAGAGATTCCCAAATGCTCATAGGACTAAATACATACCCTTTGGTTTGGCATTTTAGGGATAAAGGGAGGGACTGGACTTGTGCTTTCATTGGTATAGGAGATTTCTAGATAAGGAAATTCCCTTTACTGTTGCAGGTTTACTCGCATTTACTCTGAAATTTATAGGGTTTCTGAGATATTTAACGCACTGAAAGGTTAAGTGACTTGCCCAGAATCCCATAGCCAATTGGCAGGATTTGGCATTAGGTCTTTTTTTTACTCCAAGGCCAGCTCTCTTTCTCTCGCCTTCTTTCCTACTCTTACTTCATGTTATTCCCCTTTGTGTATTTTATGCTTCAGTGACACTGGGTTAGCAGCTATTCCTCAAACTCAACATCTCATTTCCTGCCTCATCTCTCAGTTTGAAATGCCCTCCATTTTCTTCCTCCACCTGCCAGAATTCTTATCTTTCAAGGTTCAATTCAGGTGCTGCCTTCACTGTGAACTTTTTACTTGTTCCTCAAATTATTAATGGTTTCTTCCTCCTTGTATTACTTTGGATTACATTTAATTATATATTTATTCTCTGCACCTCCATCCTATTCAAATTTAAGTTTCTTGGGTACAAGAACTCTTTAATTTTTATCTTTGCATCCCCAGGGTCCACTCAGCACCTAGTAGGTATTTAATGTTAAGTTGAATTGAACTGAACACTGCTTTGTTTAGTGAATGGTAAATGTCCAAGACCATACTCCATTTGCTCTGACACAACCAACATAACCTGTATTTGGGAGGAGCCCTAGAATGAAGACACTTTGTGCTTTCAACCCTACTATGCTACTAATTAAATCTAGAGGACTTAGGGAAAATCCCTGGCCTCTCTGGTTCTTATCTAACAAGACCAGATGAGATGTTCTCACAAGTCTTTAAAAAAGTATAATGTTAAGAGCTTTCCTGGCCTGGCTCACTTATGTCAGTGCACATAATGAATACAGTGCAGAAATTCTCATGCCATTTTCTATAATTTCTTAGTTAGCTTCAATTTCTAAGAATCAAGGGAGGAAGAAATGATGTAGGGAATGATGCTAGTCACATCACCAACTTACATTTATGGAACTACTCATGGAAAAAAACTGGCAATGCATTTTGGGCTACTTTGAGGATTCTTTTTTAAAGGTCCCTAAAAAACAGTAGAACTTTTGTTTCCTAAATGGAAGGAACTAGAAAAAGTGAATTAATGGGGGGTATTTGTAGTATTCAGTATCATGTACAGATGGTTTTAAAGCTGCTGGAAATGAAGGTTTTGATTGTTTCACAATCATCTGATCTAAGCAGACTGAGAAAGCTCATGAATTAATTTTTTAAAAAAGATTTAACAAGCATTTTAAGAAAAGTTAACTGAAGCATTAATAGAGCAAAATTCCAGAAAGCTATTAAAAAGATTCTGTCTGTGGACACCATCTCTTGCCAGCTAATCTGGTTGTATGTATTGGTAGTGGCCAGTTTATAACCTGGATGGCTTGGCATTTGAGGCATGGTCTTTTGGTTCCTAAGTCCTAGAGAGACTTAGATTGTTTGGATTCAAAGGTAACTTTTGCCAGACCCAGGAAATTAAAACAGATTGCTCGTGATCCTTCTGTATTGATCATAGTTCTTATAGGTTTCCAACTTGTCTTTATGTCTTTACTGAATAACCCATTTTTTTTTTTGTTTTAACTCATTGCATTCTTCATCAGCTTATAAAGCATCTGCATTTGAAGGGAGGCACTTGACAGAGTAATGATATACTAGTTTGTTTTTTTAAGTTGAAGGAAAGCAAAGATGTAGGTCATAAAGCCAGAAGTATATTATTCACCTAAGATATGCACTTGTTATATGACAGTGGAGGTGCTAAAGTAGCCATCTGGTTTACTCTTCATCTTTTTTTGTTTTTGTTTTTGAATTTCCTTTTCAACAAAAATCCTATAAAAATTTTTAAAAATCATTAAAAATTTGCTTAAATCAACATATTTTATTTTTATGCTACAAACATTTACAGGTTACCCCCATTCTATGAGGTCCCTTGTTATAAAGTAAAATAATTATGAAAAACTAACAAACAATACAGTAACCTCATGTGAAATTGTGTGCAACAATTCTACATCTGTAGCACCTCTTTTCTCAATTAAAAAGAAATTACCTCTCTATCCTATTGCAAAAGACAAAAAAATTCCTTGTACCAAATATGCAGTCAAACAAAACAAATCCTTGTATTGACTGTATTAAAAAATATGTCTCTTATTCTTTGCCCTAAATCTATCACTTTTCTGTCTAGAGTTGGATAATATGTTTTATCTTTGGTTCTTTGGAATAAGGGATGGTTGTTGTATTTATTACATACAGCTCCTTACAGCTTTCAAAATTGTCTTTGTAATGTTGTTATTGAATAATTCTCCTCATTCTGTTTATTTTATTTTTCATCAGTTTATAAAAGTCTTCAAAATTGTTTTTATTATATTGGCGTTATAGTAGAAATTATTTTTCCTTTTCTGTTACCTTCAGTCTATGGGTATGATTAATCCCAAATTGTTTTCCAGAATGATTGTGCCTATTCACAGGTACCCATCGATGTAACTGTTTTCCCATAGCATCTCCAACCAGCTAGCATTTTCCTTTTTGATCTTTACCACATGAGACATGAATTAATCTGTGGTATACCAAGGTATCTTTCAAATGAGCTTTCTCTATCTTACCATTTACTAGAAGGCAGAAACTGAGATACAGAGAAGTTAATGTGATCTAAGGATGTGTGTGTGTGTGTGTGTGTGTGTGTGTGTGTGTGTATTTGTGGTGTATGCAAGCAAAAAAAATTAAAATAATTTCAAACTTCCAAAATTTGTTTTTGGCTCACACATTGTTTTGCCATATTAGTGTTTTGTGGTTAGCCTATAAGATTCATGAAGGAGACTTGTACCTGTATCCTGAATCACACAGATTCATTCGAGATGTCTCAAATTTAGGGGTCCTTGATATGAGGTGTTAAAAAATGTGATGGAGGGGGGGGGCGGAGCCAAGATGGCGGCTGGGAAGCAGTGACTGGCGTGAGCTCCCCACCAAGCTCCTCCAAAAACCTATAAAACAATGGCTCTGAACCAATTCTAGAGCTGCAGAACCCACA
>JAQQSZ010002569.1:0-14719 GCA_028646595.1 Phalanger gymnotis
CACACCATCAGCCATTTAGTTAAAAAAAATACACATTGTGCCTGTGCACATACACCAGTTACTTTATGTACAATAAAGGAATGGGGGAAGGGAATCAAAGAAGAGAGAAAACTATACTGCAGTAGTCAGGATGTGGATGAACCAAATCTTGGTTTCTAATTGTGAATGTATTGTTTTCCTTGGGAGCACAGTTCTGGAGAAGAGTTGTAGATTCTTTTTAGTAAGTGCCTCCTGTCTGCTGCTGGAATACATCAATTGTATCTTCATCCTCCATTTCCAGATGTGAAGGTGTGTCTGTTTCATTGATTGGTTGCCCATCAAATCGGAATCTGATAGGCCTCATGGACAAACCGTGTCATTCGCAATAGGCTTTCATTAGTTTACTAAGTGGTATGTGCCTCTTACTCTTAAATTGCACCACTGAACCATCTTGCCCTGCCACCTTCAGATTAAAGTGGTCGTTGTTTTTAGTCTTGACTCCTTCCTTCGGCTTTTCGTCGGCCATGGAGAGTCCCTCGAGAGGCAGCAGGGTGGTCCGCTCCAAGGGAACGGGGGTAGGGGGGTGGGAGTGGGGAGAAGCAGCAGCGGCAGGAGCAGGAGGAGGAACATGATGGTGATGATGGTGAGGAAGAGAAGGAGAAGAAAAAGGCAGAGGTTGAGGTGGAGGAGGAGAAGGAGGAGGAGGCAGAGGCAGCAGTGGTGGAGGTACTCCCCCACACTCTTAATGAAACATGAGGCCCATTACCCTAAGGAATCTAGGGAATGTTAATACTCCCTCATCAAAAAGAAGGAAGAAGATTAATAATTTCTGAGGACATGCTTAAGAGGGTAAAAACTTGCAGTAGTATTTTGGGAATAAAGCAGATATAACTTCACTGAGTAATATGAAGACTGATAATAGGTTGTCAGTCAATAAGCATTTATTAAACACCTACTATGTGCCAGGCACTGTGCTAAGCACTGGGGATACAACGAAAGGCAAAAGGCAGTCCCTGTTCTCGAGACACAGTCTATGGAAGAAAACATGCAAACACATGGTATAAATTGAACAAATTGAAATAATCGACAGAGGGAAGGGGGACAAGGAAAGGCTTGTTGTAGAAGGAGGGTTTTAGGTGGGACTTGAAGGAAACCAGGGAATCCAGGAGGTAGAGATGAAGAGGAAGAACATTCCAGGAATGGAGGACAGTTGGTGAGAGTGACCACAGTCAGGAAATGAAGTATCTTGTTTGAAGAACTGCACGGAGGTCAGTGTCACTGGATCACAGATTATTTGGGGAGGTCAGGGAGTAAGTGTAAGAAGACTGGAAAGGTAGGAGAGGGTCTGGTTGTGAAGGGTTTGAATGCCAAACAGAGGGTTTTGTGTTTACTCGTAGAGGTAATAGGGAGCCACTGAAATTTATTGGAGAGGGGAGTGACATAGTCAGACTTGTGCTTTAGAAACATTAATTTGACAGCTGAGTGGAAGATGGACTAAAGTATGAAGAGACATGAAGTAGGAAGAACAATCAACAGGCTTTTAAAACAGTCTCCCCAAAAGAGAAAGAAACGGTCCAGTTGTGAAGTGATGAGGGGCTGGATCAGGGTAGTGTCAATGTTAGAGAAGAGAAAAAGACATACATGAGAGATGTTGTCATGGTATAATTGGCAGAATTTGGCAATAGATTGGATATATAGGCTGAGAAAGAGTAAAGAACTGAGGATGCAAGGTTGTGAGCTTGGATGGCTGGGGCGATTGATGCCCTTGATAGTAATAGAGAAGTTAGGAAGGGAGAGAATTAGGGGAAAATAGAATGAGTTCGTTTTTGTACAGTTGGGGTGGCCCTGAAGCCACATGTGGCCTTCTAGATCCTTAAGTGCAGCCTTTTGACTGAATCCTGGTTTAAGATGTACAGTTTAGGGGCAGCTAGGTGGTGCAGTGAGTAGAGCACTGGCCCTGGAGTCAGGAGGACCAGAGTTCAAATGTGGCCTCAGACACTTGACACACTTTACTAGCTGTGTGACCTTGGGCAAATCACTTAACCCCAATTGCCCTTCCTTCCCCCCTCCAAAAAAAGAGATGTACAATTCAAGATGTACGGTTTTTGTAGTTTAAGATGTCTGTAGGACATCCAATTTGAGATGTCCAATAAATAACTGAAGATGTTAGTTATGAGGTTATGATAGAGGTTAAAGCTGGGTAAGGAGATTTGAGAATCATCAGCATGGGAGCTAATAAAATCACCAAGTGAAATAGTATAGAGGGAGAAGAGAAGAGGGCCCAAGACAAAGTCTTGTGAGACTCTCTTGTGAGAGAGACACTCTCTCTCAGCATGACCTGGATGAAGATCCAGCAAAAGGGACTGAGAAGAAGCAGTGGGATATGTAGGAGGAGAACTGCAAGAGGGCAGTGTTGTAGAAACCTAGAGAAAAGAGGGTACCAAGGAGAAGAGGTTGTTCAGTAGAACCAAAAGTTTCATAAAGGTCAGGCAGGATGGGAATTGAAAAAGGGCCATTGGATTTGGCCATTAAGAGATCATTAATACCTTTGGAGAGAATAGTTTTGGCTGAATGGTAAGTTCTGAAGCCAGAATATAGAGAGTTAAGAGAGTAAGAGAAAAGGAAGTGGAGGCATTGATTATCGATGGCCCTTCTGAAGTTGCTTAACCATAAAAAGGAGGAAAGATATGGGACAATAGTTCATGGGAATGGATGGAGGATGGAGGATGGAGGAGACATGGGCATGTTTGTAGGCAATAGGGAAATGGACAGAAGACAGGGAGAGATTGAAGATAAGTGAGAGAGTGAGGATGACAGAGGAGGCAATCTGCTGGATATGAACATATAATAAGTTTGTGTTAAATGTGACCAAGAATAGTTCACCTACAGATAGAGACTATGAAATGACCAAGATCCCAGAGTAGAATAAAAAGGTCTTCCATGGGCCACATCCAAATGAACTCAACCAACAATATGTCAACAAAGAAGCATTAAACAAATGGCCAAATCATGCAGATTTGTCTATAGAAACAAAGGAATTTATGATAGCCATTCAGGACCAGGTCATTGCCACTGAAAATTACAGACAAGTTATCCTTAAGGAATCTGGACAGATTGATCAATGCAAATTTTGAAAGAAAAAGAGTAGGAACTGTGTACTACACCATTCCAGGCTACAAATTCAGCACCTACTAAATATGTAGTAAGACACCACCTGGTGGCTAGATTTAAACATCAGCAGCTTACCGTCTCATAAACTAAGAGAAAACAAATTGGCCGGCCGGCTGACAAGCATTTAAGAAGCACTGAGTTTACAGAGAAAGGCAAAAACACAATCCCTGCTCCTTGAGGCGGATATATTTTAATGAGGGAGATAACATGCAAATAACTATGTGCATACAAGATACATAGTGTGTAAATGGAGACCTCAACATATCCTTAAGAATTCAACAAACACATTGTATTGGAACAAGACCATCACCACATTCAGAACCGCTGCCTACAATAGCTTGGATGTGACTTTGGGCCCTAAAAACCAAAGAACAGTGATTTTAGTAGATCTCACAGTGTCAAATATTCATAATCTGTAAGCTACATGGAAGGAGAAAGCCTTTCCAAATATAATGCCTAGATGTCATTGGTCCTCTTTGAGAATGAGGGACCACCACCACCAAAAATAACCGCCAGAACAAACCAAAGTCATGTAAGAATAGGATGGGGTACATACCCCCACCCGTCAACTTATTTGCTAGTCCTCCTAAAGATGCTTTCAATGAGTCTTCAGATGAACAATACTTTTATTCAATTATAAAAAACCAGCTAGTTTTACCCAACTGTGCAACAGCCCACCTAAGAGCATAATATAATAGCAGGATAGTGACTTGCTCTAGGACCATTTTTGCCTGAACCCCTTTGAAAAAGAGAAGAATGAGATGACTAGAGATGTCTGTGATGAAAATGATAACAATGATGATGATGGAGATGATGGTGATGATGACAGAAGTGAAGCATGATTGGGGCAGCTAGGCAGTGAGTAGAGCACTAGCCCTGGAGTCAGGAGGACCTGAGTTCAAATCCAGCCTCAGACACTTGACACATTTACTAGCTGTGTGACCTTGGGAAAGTCACTTAACCCCAATTGCTCTGCCTTCTCCCCTTCAAAAAAAGAAAAAGAAGTGAAGCATGATCAAGTCCTGCCTCTAACACATACTAACTGTATGACCATAGACAAGTCACTTGACTTTTTCAGGCCATGGGATGTATTAGTAATAATTTTATCACCAGTGAGTT
Source organism: Phalanger gymnotis (assembly GCA_028646595.1). Classification (NCBI taxonomy): domain Eukaryota; kingdom Metazoa; phylum Chordata; class Mammalia; order Diprotodontia; family Phalangeridae; genus Phalanger; species Phalanger gymnotis. The sequence goes on from JAQQSZ010002569.1 coordinate 4,270, forward strand.
TCTGGGTAGCTGATATTTTAGCCACAGCAATTCTTAAAGACCATCTCCTAAGTCATAGAGGGTTTGTGATCAATGTCGGCAGAAGGGTTACACTGAGCAAAACCACAGATCTGTGAAGAATGCAAATCACTGAAAGCAGAAATGTAGGTCTGAGCTATGACCAAACCAAAAGGAGTGAGCAATAGCAGCTTAGAACAATATAGGGAAGCAGACAGCAACCCCACTGTGATGAACTGTCCATTGGCCCCCTAGGGCTCTACTAACTTCAGACACCTTAGGACTAGAATGGTGTGTATATGACACATTCTCTCCAGAGAATTTGCTTTTTGGAGCGCTTGTGGCCTCATCAAGCTATCCTTGCTCTTTTACCTGTTCCCTCTTGTGACCAATGACATATATTTACAGTATGGGTAGGGGTCAGTGTTGGGGGAAGGGACCAAGAGAAGCTCTGAACCCCACTACTCTTGGCTAATCAGCCACATACCCTCTATTAGTGGTCATAGGGTCATAGATTTAGAACTGGGAGTCCCCTTACAGGGCATTTAGTCTAACACTTCCATTGTACAGAGGAGAAAACTGATACCCCAAAACAGACTTCCTCTGATTCCCAATCTAACACCCCCTTTTTTTTACTGCCCCATACTCATTAATAAGTAAAACTTCTGAAGAACCACATATATTTAGCTGGTTCGTATTTAATGGAAATGTGCATATGACTATCTTGGACTCTTTTAAGATTTATCTGTTTCTCAAATTAACCTTTCCAAGCTAAAAAAACAGCAGTAACTTAGGTTGAGGTTGAAGTAATTAACCCTTCCCATTGTCAAAATGGATCCCCCTCCCAACTAGTTATAGCTAATTCTTAAATGTTCATCTCCCCACTAATTGCTGTGTAGGAGTGACTCTGGCAGGAAACCTCAGTGAATAAATGAACCCCTCTCTCATTTGCTATTTTGGAGTTAGAAAGATTCCAAGACACCATTCCATTATTTTCCCTCATTTTTCTGTCATGGGGAAAAGTTCCAGTCTTTTATTGTATTAAAAAGCAATTATCACAATGTTTTATTCTATAGTAAGTTTGACGACTAAGAAAGAAAGCATTTGGAGATGAAAATTAAGGTGTGGGGTTTTTTTTTAGCTTATACACAGTTGATCCAACCATATGTGTCTGGAGAAAATTGTCAGGGAAACAACTCCCTTGGAAATACCAATTCTGAATCTGCTGTCTTTGCTTCGTGTTATTAAACTGCATAATTTCTGCTCAAAGATTGAGATTGTATTTCAGGTATTGTCATCACACAGGCTGAACAACACACCACATGGGAGTTGGGTTACAGCGCCTGTAAAGTGCTATTCATGCCAAAGAAAACTGGGATTTATTAAGAACACTAAAAGCCTTCCCTCACTCCCCATGCCCCAGCTAAAAGCCATCTCCATAATCAGGTTTCATAGCACATTACCAGACCTAGTTTGAGGCAAACAAGATTTTGCTCCAGCTGCTGACATGGTGGGGGAGGAGGGAGGGGGGCTTCCATTCCACAATGACGGCTGTCCCAGTTCTTCGCCTCACAATTCTACACAGGCCCGTGCTGCTGCTTAGATGCCTTAGGACCCCCTGCCAAAGTCCTGTTGCCACAGCACCCCTTTCCTTTGGCCTACCCCACCAAGTCCCCCAGAACGGAGGGCCTAACTTTCTAGAGGACAATGGGATGATCATTGCCCACTCCATCCCCTTCCTAATGACCTGCCATTGGGACAATCAGGGGCTAGAATTCCTCCTTATGGCACTGTGTGCTATACTTTGTGTACTTTGCTTCTGCATAATTTTTATCACATTCACGTGTATCCACATCTTATCTCTCCTACTAGCCTAGAGCTACCATAAGGATGTTCTTATTTAACTTTGTCACCCAGTGACTAGTACAGCGCACTGCATAGAAACATGGAGTCTCGGCCTTGGAAAGGAGCTCAAAAAGCTATTTAGTCTAACCCATACCTGAAAAGGAATGTTCTCTATAGCTGCCCTGAAAAGTGGGCATCCAATTCCTGCTTGAAACCCTCTAGGAATGGAAGGAAGCAAGGAAATTAGAATATATTAAGCACCTACCCTGTTCCAGGAGCTGTGCTAAGCACTTTACAAATATGATTTCATCTGATCCTCAGTGCTATTATTACCCCTATTTTACAGATGAGGAAACTGAGGCAGAGATTAAGGGACTTGCCAAGGATCACACAGCTAGCATCTGGGGCTGAACTTGAACTCAGGTCTTCTTGACTCCAGACCCAGTGGGCCACTGGGCCACTTTGTTGCTTCTGATAGAGAACTCACTTCCCTGGCTCTCCTCAAGTCCCAGCTAAAACCCACCTTCTCTAGGAAGCCTTTTCCTGATCCCTCTTATACTGCCTTCTCTCTTCTGATCATCTTCAATTTATCCTGTCTCTATCTTGTTTATACAATTGTTTATGTGTCATCTCCCCCCCCCCACATTAGACCATGAGCTCCTTGAGAATAGGAGCTCCTGTTGACTTTCTTTGTATTTCTAGTGCTTCTCATAGTACCCACACACAGCAGGCCTGATTGACTGAACCCATGGAAGCTGACAGGTTACTAAGGAAGAAAGTGTATAAAAGAGGGCCTGGAATAGAGCTTTGGGAGATGTCCACCTTATTTTGGCAGGAAGAGGAGGAGGATCAAACAAAGGAGACTTGGTGCCTCACACTACCTCTCGTTATATTTACGCTCCCTTCCATCTGCTTGGAGAATGTTTGGGAAGTAGAGAGACCACCGAGAAGCCATCACCAGTAGTTTAGGCATGATATACTTATGTCTGCATTAACTTTGTGGTAATAAGAAGAAAGGACAGAGCTGAGAAGTTGTGTGCAAATGTTTCTGGTTAGAAAGAACTTCAGAGTGAGGCAGAGATAGCTTTTGATGCTTTATTTCTGAATAATACTAATAGGCATTAGTTGAGCAGTACCAACATGCCAAGTGTTGAGCAAACTCAAACCAGATATATTCTCTGCCAAATGGAACACGTCCAGTGGATTCAGAGATATTCTAAGACAGAGAATCATAGGTCAGAGACGGAAAGGATCTTTGAGCTTGTCAAATCCAGTCTCCTTATTTTACAGAAGAGGAAACTGAGACCCAGAGGGGGGAAGGGACTTGCTCCAAATCAGTCACCAATTACAGATGTGGATGCTCTTCCCAGGGCAGCTGCTGTCCGTGTTACTCTCAGTCCTCTCAGGCAGGGGAAGGCATGTGAGTCATCATGGGACTAAGGGAATTATGGCTGTTGAGAAGTGGGACCTGGGACTTTGGTCTTTGATCGTGGGAGTATCTGTGTGTGTGCACAGAATGAATATTAAATGATATAAAGTAGCAGGAAACTTTTAACATTGATTCTGATTACAGATTGCCACTGCTTAGGAAAAAACCATTTCTTTAAAGAATTCTGCCAGTGAAGCAGGAGGAAGGGGAGCTGTTTTCTATTAGAGGAGGCAGAATGAACGTCATACAGTTGGGCATAAAAAACAGGCAGGTACCCTTAGGAAATGGTGCTGTAAATTGTAGGAAGTGTATGGAACACAGACACTTGCTATTATCCAATATCAAGCTATTCAGCCTGCCCACTGAATCATGCCTCTTCACTCACCACCACAATCAGGGATTCAAGGTAGCTGAGCTACAGGGGGCAGGAAGGTAGCAGCTGCTGTCCTTACCAAGACATCAGCTACTCTCTCACCATGAAGTTGCCTGTAAGTGACAGATAAAAACAAGATGGTCCAAGGTCTTGGGGCTAGCAGTCCTTAAACTGGCTGAAAAGCTAATTGTGGTAGAAGGATGGAAAGCAAACGCAAGTTAGTCAATAAACACTTAATAAATACCTACTATGTGCCAGGTATTGAGCTGGCAAAGAACTTGTGGTGATCAACCTACAGATGCTAGAAACTCAGGTGACCTGGGTAGCTTTTCCTATGTGTCTCTAACTGTGGGCTCTTCTCAATTGTATGTATTCCTGGAGAAAATCTTGTGAGTTGGCCTGTGCTATAAGCTGCCTGAGGTCTTAGGCACAGAGGGTTGGGCAGTGATGATGCTGTGGCACAAACTACTTACAGCGCCTTCTGAGCCTTTCCCTATTAGCTTTTAGTGTGCCACAGCTTCTCAAACTCTGCCTTGGTCCATATTCTGTCTTCTTCTTCTGGCTCCTTAGGTCACCAACACTGACTGTGGCTTTTGTATGACCATTCTGACCCTTCTGGCCCCTCCCTGGGTAAGAACCTTCTGACCACAGTGTTGCCTTGTTTGTCTGTTTCCCCCTTCCCCTCTGACCAAGGAGGTTATTTATCCTGATTCATGGAAGTCTCTAAGCTAGTGACCATTCCCACTGCCAGCTTGGCCTTGGGCAAGGGTCAGAACCAGGAGGAAGAGAGTATCCATTAATTTATTCACTAAACATGAATTAAGCATCTTCTGTGTACAAGTCCCTGTGTGTATAGATTGCAAGGTGATCTCTGTCCTAGGGCAGAGAATCTCCTCTCCAGGGGATTGCAGAGGATGAAGTGTTCCTCAGGGGTGAGGGGAAGTGTTTCGAAAAGAGAATAAAGATGAAAAAAGGTAAGGGATAATGGAAGAAATGTATCAGAAGGTTGGAGGGTTAAGGAACATGACAGAGAAGGAAGGGAAGAAGGAAGAGCAAACATAAAGAAGAATGAGTTTTCCGTGGGAGGGTGCGGGGGAGCAATCCGCTGGACTCTTTCAGGAGGGAACAGCTTCTTGTGTTCCAAGGCATGAGGTGTAACGCAGAAGAGCAGAGGCGGTTCTTGGTGACTTCCTCCTGAGGGTTACTGAGGCAGATGTCAACCCAACATAAATAGTCGAGAGGTCTGCTCTCTTGCCAATGCATGCGTTTTGGATACAGCAGAAACTCTCTCAAGACTTGTCCAACCTGTTGACTGCTGTTCACTTCTTGTGATTCATCGAGGATATCACCAAAGGGAATGTAGAAAACATGACTAAGGATTAGGAAGTCTTGAGCAAAAAAACTAGAAATCTGAGGGTCACAGGTGGTGTTTTCATCACTACTTCTGACTGAAAATAGAGGATTAAAAAGAGAAAGACAGATTTGAAAAGTGAACAGCTGGCTAAGAAGATTGATTTCTGGACCATGGCTTAAAAATATAGGCACGATGGGCTCTCAGCCAGGGAAGAGTACACCTCTTGAGAGATGGCAAAGATGTGTTTTTTCTTGTAGTCCTGTGAATCAGATCGAGTGTGCTTAAAATTGAAAAGGGGAAGGAAAGAAAAGAGGACTGGACTGGCATCACAATCCAGAATTGCATAGGACTGACCAACTTGGTATCATGGAGAGGAGGAGCTGGCACAAAGGAAGAAGGGCAAAAGAAAGGACCAATAAGTCATAGGAGACAGTATCCGAGAAAACTCAGAGCCTCACATATCTGTATGCAAAAGCAAAAAGTATGGCTTATAAACAAGGTACGCTGAAGATCCTAACACAAGGAGCCAATTTTGTCTGCGTTAGGCGTCATTGACACTTGATGGGATGGTATTTGTGGCAGGAATATAGTTCTGAAAGAACATGCCTCATTCAAAAACAATCAAGTCGATAAAGTGGGTCAATTAACGTTACATATTAAGAAGAGAGAGTTATTCAAGGAAATCCAGACATGCAAGGGTAGACAGATGATAAGAGTCTTTGGGTGAGGTTCAGTGGAGAGAGAAACACAAGTGCCATACTGCACCATGGTTTAGTAGAAAGAGTGAGGAATCTGTACTATTGAACTTGAAGACAGGCCCTGAGTTCCAATCCTAGCTCTTCTACTTCTCACCTATGTGACCTTGAGCAAGTCACTTCCCTTTCAGAGGGCCTCGGTATCCTCATCTGTCAAATGAGGGACTTAAGCTAAAAGAACTCCAAGGTCCCTTTTAGTTCAAGATTTATGATTGTATGATCCTATGAATTTTATAGAAGGAGGTATTAGGCGAGGAGGTCAGGAAACATCACAGATTTGGCAAAGAGGAATAGCAGAATAGCTCTGGAGGACTTCAACTATCTGGATGTATACTGGACTTCCCTCTCTGTGAAAAACATGACTTGTCCCAAACTTGTGGCCCAGGGTCTGAAGCTCTGGCTTTATACAGATCACAGTCCATTTTAAGGGCTGAACCAGGATGACAATTCTCTTTGGCTCATTATACCCTCGCCTAGAGTTGACTTGGAAGGAGCGAAGAGGGGAAGGAAGGAGATAAACATTTAGATAGCACCTACCATGTACTGTACTAAGCCCCCTTTTTTTTAACAACTGTGATCTCATTTGAGCTGCACAACAGCTCTGAGAGGTAGGTGCTGTTATGATCACTATTTTACATTTGAAGAAACAGAGGCAGACGGAGGCGAAGGCATTTGCCCAGGGTCACACAACTAATAAATATCTGAGGCCAGATTTGAACTCAGGTCTTCCTGACTGCAGGCCTGGAGCTCTATTCACTTTGCCACGAGCTGCCTCCTTCTGAGTATAGCTTATGTCTAGACCTCCACAGATAAGGGTAAAGGGCCTTGAAGATCCTATACAAGCACTCAAGATAACTACATGTATTGGGTACAGGACAGACTTTATTCTCTTCCATAGAAAATGTGGAGGACTTACAGGAGCCTATTAATAACACAGAAAATACACCCCTCTCCCACCACCACCCCTAACCAATAGCATTTAAGCACTTTGAGGACAAGGATTCTAGCTTTTTGCCTCTGTATATCTAGCCCAGCACTTAGCACAATGCCCTTAAGAAATCCAACTACTTTGTGCCAGGTACTGAGTTAGGCCCTGGGGAGAAAAGAACAAAAAAATGAGGTACTGCCTGGCGTCAAGTTTACATGCTATTGTGGGACACAACACATATAGAAGTAAGGAAACAAGGTCATTTGGTGGGTGTAGAGTCCTCTAAACTAGGGGTAATCAGGAAAGGTTTCTCACAGCACCTGAGTTCAGCCTGGAAGGAATCTATGGATTCTAAGAGACCAACAGGAAGGAGCTCATTACAGACATGGGGCTGCAGACACAGGGGAGCCATGGGCAAAGGTGGAAGACACGAGGGAGCTTGAGGAACAGCCATTAGGCCAGTTTGGCCAGTACAAAGAATTTGTGAAGGGGGATCATGTTCAGTGAGTCTGGAAAGGGAGACAAAAGCCAGGTTGTGGAGGGCCCTCAATGCCATGCTGAAGATTTTGTCTTTTATCTTAAAGAAAAGAGGCAGCCACGGATTTTTGAGTAAGGCAGTGGCATGGTCAGATTTGTCTTTTAGGACTATCAGCTTGGCACCTGGGTGGAGGGTAGATCAGAGAAAGAAGGTGAAAAGCAGAGAGACTAATTAGTAGGCTATTGCAGTAGTCCAGCAGAGAGGTGATAAGGGCACATGAGGCAGTGTTGACTTTCATCACACAGCGGGATAGTAACCTTCCCACTAAGCTGTGTGTGTGGGCTGGACAGCAATCCCTTTGAGCTCAGTTTCTGTTTATCAAAGGACAGTTGAGGGAAAACAGAACAAACCTTGGTGTTCTTTGGTGTTTCTAGCCTCCCCTTTTGGGGCTCCATTTCCCCCCTAAGGGGGAATTTCTGAGGAAATGTGACTGTCTGCTTACAACCTGAAACAATTAAGGGGAACACTGGTTAGGATAAGAGACGCTTCTCAGAGTCTCATTCAGCTGTCTGTTTACTTTTGTAATATTTTACTTGGCAATCAGAGGAAAAGAGAAGAGATGTATATGTAGCAGAGAGGAAGAAAGCAATTTCACTGTATTTTTACAGCCCAAAGAGGTGTATGCAGTCATGGAAGACAAGTGTCCCATTTTTAAAGAGTATATTTTGTCTTTGAAAGTTGTTTTTTTTCCCCAGGACTCTGGTAGTTAGATATAATTGCTGTATCCTTGGGTAGAGCAGGCACTAAGAAAGCCCAGCGGAAGGGTTCACAGTTGGCAGAGATATGGTTTGATGAGTGCGGCAGCAGAGCTTTTTCTAGAATCTTCTGCTCTCCCACACAGTGACTCATCTGCTGGTCTGAGAGACATCCACATCTGTAGAATTAAAAGTTAGCTTGATACACCTTTAATTTAGTTGTAGGAAATCACAGTCAAAGCTTTCCTGGGCTCAATCAGTCTTTCCCTGGGGCTGAACTGGGGTTACTTTCTACACAGTGAGATTAGGCAATTATGTTAGAGTGGAAAGAGGATTAGATTGGTATCAGGAGACAGCACTCAGCATCTCAGAGGTAGAAGGGACCTCAGAGGCTTTCCAGTCCAACTCTTGTCTGAACAAGAATCTTCTTTATGTAATGGGAAACTGATGGATCAATGAAAGCTCATGGGAGCATGTGTATTTGGTGAGCCTGCTCCTGGAAGTAAGTAATGGCATGGATGGAACTCTGGGTTTGGAGTCAGGAAGACATGAGGTCAAATCCAGCCTCAGACACTCACTGGCTGGGTGACCCTGGGCAAGTCACTTCACTCTGCCTCAGTTTCCTCAACTGTAAAATTGTGATCATAATAGCACCAAACTCCCAGGGTTGTTGTGAGGATCAAACAAAATAAACATTTGTAAGAGCACTTACATGGTGCCTTAACCATAGTAGGTCTTTCATAAAGACTCGTTTTCTGCCTGGCTTCCTGCTGTGTGTAGCCCATGACTCATGGCCATGCAAGTGCTTTTATCTTTGTTGTATCTAGCCTTCCCAGTGTTTGTGTGAAATAGTATTGGAGATGGCGGTGGTCTTGTGAGCTTTGAAAGGTTGGGAGAATGAGTCACTGGAGGTCTAGTAACTGGAGCCTATACCATAGTTTGCTGGCAGCTGATTCTGGTGCACCAAGGCAATCTCTGGAATCAATCTGCAAAGGAGGGACTCTGTTCATTGGTTATACCAAATTTGGGAGTGACCTTGGTGGGAAGGATGTTTTATAACAACTGCTTTAACTTTGAGCCCATTTTCCCTGGGGACCAAAGTGGTGTAGGAGAGATGGTATGGAAATGCTCTGTAATTTCTCTTCTTAGTATCCCTTCTTGGCAAATATCCTGCTATAAAAACTAATTGATGCTAATTGATTAAATGATCCTGGAGCACTAATCATTGGCTCAATCAATGATAGAAGAGAGGTACTAGCTATAACAGGTGATTTGTATTGGAGAGAACACACTAGAATGGTTGCTCCAGCAGATAGCTTTAGATACTCCAAGCCCTCAGGGATACTCCTAGAAACCTGAGGGGGAAGATGTATGAATGATGGACCCACATTGTCAGTACAACTGGGAGTTGGGATAAAGACCCCCGGAGTCTATACAATGTCTACACTTACAATACACCCACATACCTTGAGTTTCAACTTCCTTTAGCCATTTTCATTGTCTTTTCCAATACAAAGATTGTTTTCTCTGGCAGAGAAAGTAGAAACAAAATAAAAGTTAAATAGGTCTGCAATCTCTCTGTTGTCTGTCAAGGTTTTCCATCTATCCTAGGAAATTGTTCTGTCCCTTCTTTGATCTTATTTTCCTCAATTAAGTTTTAAGAAATCTTGCTTTTGTTGCCCTTATCTTTCCCCACTATCTTCTCTTCATTCTGAGCTTTAGTGCCCTTGATGTTGTTCTTGCAGGACCACACCACACTTTTGTATTGATACTACATTCACTGCCCTTGCTCTCATTACATGTCTTTAAAATATATGTTGGTTTGATGAATTCCCTAGGCAGTCACATTGGTCTCTTTGGACAGCTTCCATATTTTCCCCTAATCAAAATTGTTTCTCTTTGTAATTTCAGGATTTAATTCTTGAGAGTTTCTCATCTCTCCTGGGCTATCTTCCCCTACGGAATTTTAATTTATGGGATCCTACCTATTCTCTCTCTGAACCTTTTGAAATCAAATCTGCTCTCAAAATCTAGGGCATATGTCAGGCTTTCCTCTTTTTACTTTTTTATTATTTATTTAATATTTTAGTTTTCAACATTGATTTCCACAAGATTTTGAGTTAAAAATTTTCTACCCATTTCTACCCTCCCCCCACTCCAAGATGGCATATATTCTGATTGCCCCGTTCCCCAGTCAGCCCTCCCTTCTGTCACCCCACTCCCCCCAATCCCCTTTCCCCATAATTTCTTGTAGGGCAGGATAGATTTCTATGCCCCATTCTCTATATATCTTATTTCTCAGTTGCATGCAAAAACAACTTTTTCTTTTGAGCATCTGATTTTAAACCTATGAGTTCCAAATTCTCTCCCCTCTTCCCAGACCTTTTTCAAAAGTGTTTGCTTTTGATTACCTCCAAGATTCACTCATTTCCCCTCACCTGCCCCCTCTTCCCTTCCAACAGAACTGCTTTTTCTTGCCACTTTTATGTGAGATAATTGACCCCATTCTATCTCTCCCTTTCTCCTCTCAATCTAT
>JAQQSZ010002570.1:0-14719 GCA_028646595.1 Phalanger gymnotis
ATAGATGTTCAAAAGTAAAAAAGTTTTTTTTTTCATGCAACTAGAAAATAAGATGCACAGGCAATGGGGCATAGAGATTTATCTTGCCCTACAAGAAAGGAAGGGAAAGGGGGATGGAAGGGGAATGGGGTGACGGAGGGGAAGGCAGACTGGGGAACAGGGCAACCAGAGGGTACACCATCTTGGGGGGGGATGGGGAGAAAATTTGTAATTCAAACGCCTGTGAAAATCAATGCTGAAAACCAAACATATTGAAAATAAATTAAAAAAAAAAAATATGAGTTTTTCAACTATATAAGCCAAAACAACTATCTTTGAAGACAGAATATGCAGAGATCACCTAAGAACATATTTTAGAGAGTCCTAATCTACTCAGATTGGACTAGATGACCTCCGAAGTCCCTCTGAGCTCTGAGATTCTATGATCTTCATTGCTTTTTCTTTTTAAAATTAATTTATTTTTAATTTTCGACATGCACTTCCATAAGATTTTGAGTTCTAAATTTTCTCCCCTTTTTCCTCCCTCTCTCCCCAAGACAACGTGCAATCTTATATAGGCTATACATATACATTCATATTTAATATATTTTCACATTTGTCATGTTGTAAAGAAGAACTAGAACCAGTGGGAGAAACCACAAGAAAGAAGAAAGAAACAGAAAAAAGAGAGAGAGCAAATAAGTATACTTCAATCTACATTCAGATTGTATCATTCTTTCTCTGGATGTGGATAGCATTTTCCATCATGAGTCTTTTGGAGTTGTCTTATATTTGATCTTCATTTCTAACTAAGAAATAGTATAGATTCTTTAAGCACATGCTTCATTTCCTATGGAATGAAAGATGCTTGAAGGGAAGGACAATTTCATTTCCTTCTTTTGTATTCCCAATGCCTCAGACAATGCCTTTTTCACAATGGCTTAATAAGTCTTTGAGTCTCATTGAACAACTTGGCTATTCTAAGGCCATATTAAGACAAGAATATCTCCTCCTTCATAATAGGCTTAAGTGATATTTTTATATCTTTTGTGCCCATAACAGACCCTTATTCTATGTTTATTAGATTTTCCAGTAAAATAGGTCCTTTTCACTTATGTTTTCCTAAGATCATGAAACAGCAAGTGGGATTTGATGTTTCAGATTGATTTTTAATCTTTTAATATAGCACATCCGACCTTCATTACTTGGCATCTTTAAACACTCTGCAGTCCTGCCACACTGACCTGCTTGCTGTTTTGTATGCTTTGACTCTACTCTATCAGGGAGTTGGAGTGTCTTTTTGTGCTGCTCTCTCTGGTGCCCCCTGCGTTTGTTGGCAAGCTAGCAAGTAATACCTCCTGGTCCGTTTAACCGTTTATCATCAGATTACCTTTTACAAAAGGATATTGTCTCTTCCTCCATCCTTCTCTCTTTCTCTCTCCCTACATATGTACATATATACACATACACGTGTGTATGTTAGATTCACAGTTTAGCTCAAGTCCTACATAGTATTGGTCCTATCAAGTTCGTGTCCAAAGGTGATAGTATCATTGCTGGCTTCTACTGGGATGGAGTCCCAGAGGTCACGCAAGATAGTTTTTTTTAGTCTTCCTGGAAGCCCCTATTTCCCACCTAGCTGCTCTGTTGGACTTCATTTTGCCCTCCAGAATCTTATCATCCTGCAAGATCGTATTGAAGAATCTCAATTCTCCCTAGTAATCCCCTGTTGCTGGTATACTTTCTAGTTTGGGAGATTGGGAGGTGGACAATCGAGAGCTCCCCCTAGATCCTCCATTTAAGCAGGGAGCCCAGGACATCCATCTCTATCATTTTCTACCAGGCTGCACTCCTAGACTTTGTCTTGCCCCTATACTTGCCACCCTATCCACTGTTACTCAGTAAACTTCAGTGACTCCCTGTTACCCTGTCCTTAGGGAGCTTATAGCATAATGGAGGAAATGGAAGAAACATGTATATGAAATAGAAATACAAAAACCATAGAAGGTAAACTTAGAAAAGGGAGACAGTAGCTACTGGGCCACCAGAATGATCTTCCACAGAAGGTAGCATTTTCACTATATTTTGAAGGAAGCCAAGGATTCTAAAGGGAAACAGGGACAAGAGCATTTCAGGCATGGGTGATAGCCAGTGCAAACTTACGAAGCTGGGAGATGGAAAGTCATATGTGAGGAACAGCAACTAAGCCAGTGTTGTAGAGTGCTTGAGGGGAGCAAGTGTATAAAGAGACTGGAAAGATAGGAAGGGGCCAGGTTGTGAACAACTTCAAATGACAGGCGGAGGAATTTGTAGTTTATTTTAGAAGTTACAAGAAGCCACTGGACTTGATTGAGTAAAGGGGCTAGCATGGTTAACCCTGAGTCACTTTGGGAGCTAGTAGCAGGTGTGTTAGCGTGGCAGGAGAGATGAGGCAGAGAAACCAAATTAGGATGCTGTTTTAGTCTAGACGAGGTGATGAGGGCCTGCACTAGGATAGTGGCTGTGTGAATGATAAGAGGGGGGCAATGTTCAAGGCATGTTGTGAGAATGATAGCAACAAAAAGCAAAAGGGAAGAAAAGGAAAAGTCAAGTGAGGTGGAGAGAGAAGGGAAACATGGCAGTGTTGAAACTGGCTAGGGAGGAGTTTTGAGTATGAAAAGCCAGATAGAAGAGGGGAAATAGAAGTATGGGAAACTTAAAACACTTAGCTGTCAGTCTAATTATTAATAGTGGATAAAGAACATTAAATTGTCTAGAGCAGGCCTGCACAACTTGCAGGCCTTGAGCCACTTGCAGCCTACCAAAGGCCTGTGAAAAATGTAGAGGCAAATATGCTTTGTATGTAGAAGAAATCCTTTGGGCTACAATTTGTGCAGGCCTGCTCTAGAGTATGAATATGAGAAGGAAGTGCTTATATGCTAAACACTTGACAGATATTTCATTTGATCTCAACAGCCCTGTGAGATAGGTGTTCTTAAAATCCCCATTTTACAGTTGAGAAAACTGAGGCATACAGTGACTTGACTTACAGATAATATGTGTCTTAGGTCAAACTTGAATTCAGTTCCTTTTCCAGACTCTAGACTCCATTCTTAAACCATTGTGCCACCTCATTGCCTATTGCTCCATGAAGGCAAGGTCTGGATTGATTTTTTTTTATTTGTATCCCCAGCAATCAATCTCTTCCCCCTCTCCTTTTCTGTCTCCCTCTTTTTCTCCCGCCCCCTGCCCCTTCCCCCCCAGCTAGGTTCTTGTTCTGAGAGTTATTAGTTGTTTTCCATAGGGAAATTAAATAATTTATTTGAGCCTCAGTTTTTTTTAATCTGAAGAACAGAGATAATACTTTACTACCTTAGTTGTAGACCTTTTGTTAGGACTGTAAATATGAATTCTTATGTAGTGGAAGCCATTGTAAGGTATATGCACAAAATATGGAGAAGAGGAGAAAGCAGGACAAGATTCAGGAATAGTGGTTGGTTATTATACATGACTCAAAACTTTAAGCATTCTAAAGGTTGAAACCTCCTAGTCCTTAATGCCACCCCCAGGAACTGTTGCCTGATGTTTTGTTCCAGACCTTGAGGGGATTCCCTTTTCTATTTGAGCCGGAACTAGATTCGGATGATTTTTATCATGAGATAAGCCTTTGAATGAAAATACAGACGTATCATTAAAACTCCCCTTTCCTCCTACTTCTGGGCTCCTGCTGCCTGCTACCTGCTTGGTAGATTGTGAGATGATGCTTAACTAAGAAATGCTTGTTTTAATTAATGATCTCTCCCTTGCCTCTTTAATTGTGGGTTCAAAGTAATTTTTTTTTCAGTTGTAAGATAAAGGTTTCAATAAATTTGAAACGATGTTATTTGTTTAATTGTGTGTAGTATAGGTTATATGAAGCAAAGTAGAATACATAAAACTAGAAAGGATAAGTTGGAAATCAAGTTATGAAGGGCTTTGAATGCCAGACAGAGGTTATTTTTTTTATTTCTTAGGAGAAAACATTTTATGTTTTAATACTAATGTTTTATTTCATTAGAGGAAACCACTGAAAGCTTTTGAGCCAGAATGTGATGTAATCAGATTACTTTCCAGTGAGAGAGAGTAGAAAGTGTATCAGTTGAGAGGCTGTTACATAATTGACTAGTTAAACTGATGAACTTCATGGGGAGTTTTGCTTATCCAGTTGTAAGACTTTATTAAGAAGGTAGGTTTCATTATTATAATTATTTTCTTTAAAAACAAGGCCGCAAAACCATACATAAGGTAATATATTGCCTTAGAAAACCACATTATTTGTGTTCTATCGTATTTTTATTTATTTTATTAAACATTTCCTAGTTATATTTGGATCTCTTGGGGGGGGGGAGTGTTGGAAAATGGGAGTGTGGTGGGCCTCTAGTCTAGATGATTAGGCCATTAGTGGGGTGGTAGGATTAAAAGCAAGGTAAAAAAATGCAAAGGCAGAGTCAACAGTACTTGACAGCTTATGGGGGGAGGGATAAAGGAAAGAATTTTAAAAAACTCAGTCACTTTGAGAATGAAATGGAAAAATTGTGATATCAGCAATAGACATTAAGTTAATAAGGGCTGGTATAGGAGAGTGTTTTTGAATTCAATTTTACATAGTGAAAGGAGTATTGGGATTTATATCATATGATGAGGTTGTATATCATAACTCTACTAAGTAGTCGGGTGACTTTTTCTCTCTGAAACTGCTTTTTCATCTGTAAAATGAGAGGTTTGGACTGGATCACTGATCTCAAATGTTGTGCGTGCTCCTTAGAGAGTTCACATTATAATTCACTGAGAACGCAAGAACGTATTGCAAGAATTGTTTGTTTTTATTATTTAAGTAAGTCTTGTTAATATTCATCTATAGGTTGACATGAGTGCCCTCATTTGTTCTGTATGTGAGGTGGTCTTCTGTCTATTATTGTAGCTCAGGTATTCTAAGAATGAGGAACTAGCTCCACAAAGCCAAGGGGATAACAGTGACTCTGCCCCTCATTTACTTAATTTAATGTGTAATGATTTACTCATGCCTGATTGAGTATTATTTTGTCTGGTTTAGCTTTAGTCCTCACAAAATGGACAGCTGGCTTAAAAAGATGCCTGTAAAGGAGCTATGGGTTGATGGTAATATGAACACAAATAAACAAGAAAATTGCAGAGCTGATATTTGTACTTCTTGTCTGAGCTCTTCATTGGTCACTTAAGGTGCAAGCAATGATGATCTGATCATATCTGACAACATTGACCATAAGTTATCAAGATTATTTGAAAGATGGATTCATCCACTGCCATTAGTTATGAGCCTCACTCTAAATGTATATTGTACCTTGAGAGATTATTTTAGATTAGATGAAGTCATCATCGTTAGCCAGACATTTTTCCCCTAAATATGGGTAAATTTTTTAAAAACCAATTCACATTGAGCTCATAAGCCACAACAACTCTCCCCTCTTTCATTAGCCCTGTCTTCTTGGATCCCAAATAATCTTTCAGATTTAGAATACTACCATGGTAATGAGACCACTCCAAATAAGAAGGCACTTTAAAAGTTGATAGAGAATTGAATCCTTTCCCTGGGACCTGAACAGTCCACAGCTCAGTTGTAGTGAAGGGCAAGGACCAGGTTTGCCCTCACCTGTCCCTTAGCAGACATTAATTTTGTTGTTGTTATTCTGAATTTGACAAACATCAACAAGCATGAGTATTTTTGTACACACAGATGAACAGAAAAAGAGGATTATGAAATCATATTATTATATACAGCTTGCATTTTTTAAAGCGTATTTTGGTTAACTTCAAAGCTGTTGTGTTTATCTGTGATTCCTGAATTCTTTCTCTTGTCTCTGCATTTTTGTTAAAATTCTTTGTTGATGGCCTTTTTTTTTTCTTTTGGCATCATTATCAATGCTTCGCCCCTTCTTCCCAAATCCTCCTTTTTCCCACTTAAAATACCTTTGTAACAATTAAGTGTAGACAAAACAAATCCACTCATTGGCCATGTCTGAAAATGCATTTCTCACTCTGAACCTCAAATTCTCCACTGTGGCATCTCAAAAAAAAAAAAGCCATTTACAGGCCTGGTATCAACCAATGAGTTTGAGGCAAAAAGAGGGAATAAATTTTTAAGAAAATGCCATGTTTTCACAATGTGTCCATCCCTTTTCCAATTAAAAAAATAGCATATTTTTATAGACGCCAGCCCTCAATATTTTTGTGAACAATCCAGGCCAGAAGAAACATGAACTTCATGGGGGTTTTGCTTATCAGGTTGTTAGACTTTATTAAGAAGGTAGGTTTCATTATTGTAATTATTTTCTTTTAAAAATTTTACTCACGTACATGTAAATCATGAATTCATCCACTTTATGTTTTGCCACATTCATGTTGAAATAGAGAAAGAGACATAGCTGTGCATAGCTTAGGCCAGGGCTGTCCAACCTTACATTTTTATTGAAACAATAGACAATATATTTTGATTTGTCATTTTAGTGAGAGCTCTGTGGTAGCTTGGCTTCATTTACTAAAGCATTTATGTAAATTTCTGTGCTTGTAAGCAGGCCACATAAACTGCACTGCGGCCACCACTGGTGGGCCTATTTTGGACAGCCTTGGCTTAGGCAATCCACAGCTATGTGTTAACCTAATTTGGGCCACACCCTGATTTTCATGTCAGTCACCGAATGCTTAATGTAAAATATTTATGTATACTCACTGTGTGTGTGTATGTGTGTGTGTGTGTGTGTGTGTGTGTGTGTGTGTGTGTGTGTCTTTTGCTTTCTAACCCAAATTATCTCTCCTTCCCTTTTTTTCTTTTTCAGAAAAGTTATTATCACTCCTACCAGAATATGTTGTTCCTTACACCATTCACCTTTTGGCACATGACCCAGATTACGTGAAAGTCCAGGACATCGAACAACTTAAAGATGTGAAAGAGTAAGACTTATCTGCCCCATTTCCCACTGCTTATTTTTAACACTTCCCCTTCTCGCTACTCCCTTTCAGCTCTTTCTTGGGCTGTAGTTTGTCATCAGTTACATTGTAGCAACTGCTGATCTCAGATGTCATGTTCCTTTGGAGAAATTTGGAGTGGTTCTGGTGGAGTCCTTCCCCGGTAATGGCCTGCATTTCAACAAGCTTCCCTCAAGCTTCTTCACCATGGTTCATTGTTTCATTGGTTTTACTTATCTCTCCACAAGTTTAGATTGCAGCCCCCTTCCTGCTTGTCTTCTTAGATGATGTTCATACCCTAAATGAAAATTCATTAGATAATTCTTGAGTGAGGGAGCTTCTCCAAATTTAACTAAATGCTTCTTAAACTGAAGATCACAACAGTATATAACTGGATACACACTTCAAGCCTTTCCTCTGTGGTAAGACTAGCCAGCTGTGCTTTCTAGCACAGCCATTTAGAACCCTGGTTAGCCTCCATCCTTTGAAGAGGCAGCACAATGGCACTTTAGTGAAAGGAAAGGGCTTAAAATAAATGGAATACAGCCTCTTCCTTCCAGATGCTAGAAACCAGTTTGAATTATATTTGAGCCACTCCTTAGAATCTGGTTTCCTTTTGGCTAATTCTGGATACTTTGGCCTTACCTTTGCTTTAGTTTCAGTGAAATTTTACTTTATTTCTTCACTGTCACTATTCTTTGGAATAACTCAGAAAGATTTGCATACTCATTACTAGCCTTTGTTTAAGTGGCTTATGTGTTTATGTTTAGTGGATTTTTTTTCTTTACCAGAATTCCTTGAGAATTCTTAGGTGCTTTGCTTTTGATTTTTCTGGATTTATTTTGTGAAATCACTAGATAGATTCTTAACATTATGGCCCACTTTTCTCTTACATTTTTTGTAGATGTCTGTGGTTCATCCTGGAAATCTTAATGGCTAAAAACGAAAATAACAGTCATGCGTTTATCAGAAAGATGGTAGAAAATATTAAACAAACAAAAGATGCCCAAGGACCAGATGATGCCAAAATGAATGAAGTATGTATTTTTTTTTGTCCAGAGTTATAGATTGACTTTTTTAAGTATTTGGTTTTAAGTATACTGATTTTTAACATTTAAAAACAACATCCAAACAACTTGTTTCTATAAGTTGATATCATTGGAATTGTCTTTGTTCTTAACATTCCTTCTTATTCACTTTGTGTAGTTCCTCCTGTTCTTTTTCTCTCTTCTTTTCTCTGCCTCCATCTCCCACTTCTTTCATCTCTCCCTGCCATCCCCCCCCCCCCTTTTCAGTCTAGAGCTGAGATTTCATTGCTATGGTTAATTCCAGGTTTGGAAACTCATCTAGAGAAGAGAATTACATCATTTGGTCATGGGACTAGTATTTGTCGCAGGCACGACTTGAACCCCACTCTTACTAACTTGAAAGTTGTCCTAATACATATTTTTTCCCTTTAGCTATGTCCCTATTTTTCCTTTTATGGCAAATTTCTATAATCATGGCAGGTGACCAGAAGAAGATATGAACACAATATTAAATCTTTATCTCATAGACTCAAGCTAGAGCACATCTAAACTACTATAATAAGATACAGGTTTGAAGATCTAAGAGACTCAACCTGGAATTACAGTCCTTTCCATATCCATAAGTAGATGAGTATTTGGGCTTGTCATTTGCCTGTTAACTCGTTAAGATTTCAGTGTAATCAGTAAGCTTAAAGGAGAACAACTTATGGAATATCCTGGGTTTGAAACCCAATTTTACATTATATTTATTATTTAATGTGGGATAACACTTGCACATAGAGCATGCTCTGAAATGCAAGCAAATTACTCAAGGTTTTAAAGAGGCTTTGAGAGTAGTTATCTCTGCAGGTGTAATAGCTAGTTCATTTGAACATGGTTAGTAACTGAACATGTTTTATTATAGACAAGTCTTTTGATTCAATCTGGAATTATTTACTTAGTCTGTTCAGACATCCCATCACAGCTCTTTGTTATAATTGAAGTAAGTAAGCATCTCTTAGGTAAATCGTTTATGTGATCATTAAACTTGGGCAAAGCAGTCACCTGCTTATAAAGGGTGTTGTTACTGGATTATTAGCAGCATCTCATTCTCCTAAGAAGGAAATGAGCAGCTAGTGATTAACTAGAGTAAATAACTGAAAGTGAATAGCTGGAGTGAAAATTTTATTTTGAGAAAATAACAAGATCAGATTTTTTTATACACACACAGACACACACACATATATCCGTGTGTGTGTATATTTGTGTATATATATTTGTAAACATACATATATACATGTATGTACATGAGTCAAATATAAAAACTGGGTTCAGAATTTTATATATGCATAAATAAATCAGTAACACAATTTCCTAACATATCACAAGACAACTAGGGCAAATAAGTGGCGCAGTGGATAGAGGGCTAGACCTGGAGTCAGGAAGACTCATCTTCCTTAGTTCAAATGTGGCCTCATGCATTAAGTCAGGGCAAGTCATTTAACTCTCAGTTTCCTCATCTATAAAATGAACTGAAGAAAGAAATGGCAAACCACTCCGGTATCTTTGCCAAGAAACCCCCAAATGGAGTCATAAAATGTCAGACATGACTGAAATGACTAAACAATAACAATATTACATTTCACTTTTTAAATAATCAGCATTTACCCTTTCTTGTAAAGTGCCATGATGAATGAAAGAAAAAGAGAGAGACAAACAAGAAAAGGCATGTATTAAATGTTTGATGTGTGTCAGGCATTGTGCTAAGTGTTGGGGATACGAATACAAATGAAAGGCAATCCTTGCTCTCAAGAAGCTCCCTTTCCATTTGGAGGAGGTAACCCAGATAGAGGAGGGGTGGGGGTGGGGGACGTTTTTGTCTGGGAAATCCCAGGGGTGGTAAGTAGAATCAAAGGACAAGCAGCTGGGCATACCTTTCAGTAGCAATTGTAATGTTTTGATTACTCTTCCCAGAGTTTGAAGCAGAGGTTAGTATACAAGTATAAGCTAGAGTCAGCCCTGGACTATGAGTCAGAAGACCTGGGCTTTAGCCCTGCCTCTCTCTACCTTAATAAGATATGTGACCTTTTGTAAGTGACCTAAATTTTGCCTCATTTTCCTCATGTATGATATGAAGTGTATGGGCTACGTAATCTTTAAATATCTCTCCAGCTTTAAATATCAATGATTCTATAATTCTTTTCATAATTTACATGACTGCATTAGTTTTCTTAATAGTTATGATTAATTTAAGTTAAATTTTAGCAATTTAAATGTTATTCCTTAAAATAATAATGAGCTCATATTTATGTAATATATAGTTTACAAAGTGCTTTTCTCATAACAACCTTATGAGATAGGTAATGTAAATATAATTTTGGCATATAGGTCATCCTCTCATTTTTAAAAATTGTGATTAATTCTTATTCTGGCACATTTTCCTTTACTAGTTTGTGGTTATATTAAATTCCATATTTATTTTAATAATGTTGTAGAAACTATACACAGTGTGTGATGTAGCAATGAATATCATCATGTCAAAGAGCACCACATATAGTTTGGAGTCTCCAAAAGACCCAGTACTTCCAGCACGTTTTTTCACTCAACCTGACAAGGTAAGTATTTTCATAAGTCAAAGCAACCTGCTATATCAGTATGGAGTCATAGGCAACTGTTGGTTAGGGCCGGTCAAAGGGGGACAGGACTAGGCCCATAGAATTGTCCTGTAAATACTAGGTTGAACGTGAGCTTCAGTCAAGGTTAGAAGTCTTCAGTAATCAAAATGGAATTATATTTTGATACTTGAGCCAGGTTGGGGTTACAATCAGAGGCAAGGTCAAATCCAGAAAGGAGGAAAAAGTGTGGTCAAACTATGCAGCTCAAGTGTCACCATGTAGAGGCTCTAGATGTAAACATCTAGGGGTAAAGGGCTAGTACAGGGGTGGGGAACCTGCAGCCTCAAGGCCATATGTAACCCTCTAGGTTCTCAGGTGCAGCTCTTTGATGGAATTCAAACTTTTCAGAACAAATCCCCTTAATAAAAGGATTTGTTCTGCAAAACTTGGACTCAGTCAAAAGGCCACACTCTAGGACTCCCCACCTCTGGGCTAGTATATAGTCATGGGTCAAGAGCTGAGGCTTATGTCTCTTTCAGAGCAAAACTTCTGTTTATAACTATTTCTTCACTTTCCACTTCTCAACCCCTTAAAACTTTTTTGATTCCACCACTCAACAAAAACTACTCCCTTCAAGGTCAGCAACAGTCTCTTAATAGCTAAGTACAGTGGCCATTTCTTGTTCCTCATTTTTCAGTTTTCTATAGCATTTCACAATGTCAACTACACACTTTCCTGGATAATCTCTCTTCCTTGATTTTTGGAGATTGCACACTTTCCTGATTCTTCTCCCACCTCTGACCAATCTTCACTCTCCTTTACAGGGCACACACCCAGTCTTCTGGGTATGAATGCACCCCAAGATTCTTTCTTGGAGTCCCTTCCATTTAATCTTTATATGTTTAGAAACCTTGCCATCTCTAAGGATTCAGTTATCTCTTTGTAGAGGTCTCCCAGATACATATATCCAGCCTTCTCTATCCTGAACTCCAGTTCCATATCACTAACTTCTTGCTAGAAATACCCACCTGGATGAAGTTCAGCATGTCCAAAAATTGGTCTCATTTATCCTTACATTCATCCATCTTCTGCACTCCCTATATCTGTATTACCATTCTTCTAGGCACTTGAGTTTTCAAACTTGGAGTCATCCTTGGTTCTTTACTTTCCTTCCTGCCCCGATAGCCTTGTTTTTTGTTATGCCTTGTTAATTTCTACATTTATAACACTTCTCTCTTCCATCTCCTTTTCTCCATTTACTCATCCAACCTTAGTTGATACCTTTTGCCTAAATCTTTGTAATAGACTGCTGAATAGGCTTCCTATATCTAATCTCTGTCTTTTCCAATTCACCTCCAAGACATCTGCTATATTATTTGCTATTCTTTCTACTGATTCTAGCCATGTCATTTTCCTGTTCAAGAAGCTTCAATGACTCCTTGTTGCTTAGGATTAAAGACCTCTTTGATATTTCAAATTATATCACAGTCTGACTTCAACCTTTCTTTCCTGCCATTATTTGTCTTCATAGACTTTATTTTCAAGCTTGATTGGCCTACTTGCCAGTCTACACACACAACATTCTATCTCCTTTCTCCACGCCTTGGCTCTTGCTGTTGTCATGCCTCTTTTCTCACTTTAATCTCTTAGGATCTGTAACTCCGTTTATTTATTCATTCATTCATTCATTTATTTATTTTTAATTTAATATAATATATTTAGTTTTCAGCTTCGATTTTCACAAGAGTTTGAATTACAACTTTTCTCCCCATTTCTACCTTCCCCCCCACTCCAAGATGGCGTATATTCTGGTTGCCCTGTTCCCCCGTAACTCCCTTCAAAGCTCAGCTCAAGTGCCCCCTTTTTCAGTTCTCCTTTCCTGACTCCTCATCCCTAACTACTTTGTATTTATTAGTTTATATTTCATATCATATGTGTACATGTTATTTTCTTCCAATTGAATGTAAGCTGCTTGAGAGAAGGAGCTGTTTCGTTTTTCTCTTTATAATCTCAACACCTGGCACATAGTGCCTAGCAAAGACTAGGCACTTGTTGGAATCGAATTTAATTGAAGATTAGCTACAAGGAAATAGTCAAAGAATGAAATTGAAACTGGAAAAAGTTTATAGGAATTTGGAACAGGCAATTGGGCCCACTTATCAGCCCTAAAAACAGAGACTACAAGTCAGGACTTAGTCTTCTATTCATTCTTTACTCACAGTCATAATTTGTGGACTGAAGTATAATTTAACAATAATGGCTCAGTTAAGAGGATTTAGTTTATACACACAAAGAAAGCTCAAATAATTCAAAATAAGATTAAAATTTCAGATGATTTTTATTTAGTAGTGTAAAATTTGTTATTTTCTACCATACATTTAACCTGCTTGATAACACAGATATATTTTCCCATATGTTCATTGATTACTTTTTTCCTTTGCTTTTAGAACTTTAGTAACACCAAAAATTATCTGCCTCCAGAAATGAAATCCTTCTTCACTCCAGGAAAGGTACATTTTGATAAAAATTAAAGGTTTTGTTTATTGTAGAGTAGTTTCTTTTCAATAATAATGATCACTGGCATAATTCTATCTTGCACTTTTATATTTCAAGAATTCACGTAAGCTAGAAAAATGAATTTTTAGAAAAATCCTTATTGGCTAATAAGTAATTATATACCCCTTTTCCAAAAATGCAAACTAAAGAATGATAAATTGCTAATCTTTCCTCAGCAAATAATAGAATTTGGAATAAATCATGGCACTTCATAGACATCTTCCTTCAATATCAAAATGTAAATTCTAAAACAAAATGTAATCACATACCTTTCTATAGAGCAAGTTTAGCAGTATAGCTAGTGTTGGTTGCAGTATTCAGTAGCTCTTGATTTTCTTTTGAACCTCTTTCCATGTAACTGAGAAACTACTCACTTGCCTTCCATGTGGCTTTAAATTTATGTCTGAGTAAAATTTATCTTTATTTAATTGAAATTTTTAAAACTAAGTCTCTTATCTCCTCTTTAGTAGAAGTTTAGTGGCTACTCATGGGCCTGATCCCTCTGACACACACAGGTATTTTTATATTCTCTGTTTCTGTTGCCTCTTTAGGCAATCTGGTGATTTCCCCACTTCCAGGGGCTCCCTATAATGATGTCAAATTTAGCACAAACACCTGATCAGCTTAACCTACTACTTCTCAGAACTCTCAAGCCCAGGTAGCAGGAATAATAGGCGTGTACCCAGCTCAAATTTAGTTTATAGACTTAATACTTCTGGACAATTCGTTCCTGTTGATTTATATTCAAATATTTTGACAGTAATACCTGTTGTTTCCTAATTATTTAACATGTAATTTATTGTTTTTAATTGGACGATCAAGCATGTATTTTTTATTTCAGCCTAAAACAGCCAATGTTCTTGGAGCTGTTAATAAGCCCCTTTCATCAGCAGGCAAGCAATCTCAGTCTAAATCTTCAAGGATGGAAACTGTGAGCAATGCAAGTAGCAGCTCAAATCCAAGTTCTCCGGGAAGAATTAAGGGAAGGTATGTGTGTGATAGTTCACATTTGACAGTGATTATGGATGTTATCGAGTTAACTTTTATTTATTAGTTTAATATACTTAGTTTTCACTTGATTTTCACAGGAGTTTGAATTACAAATTTTTTCCCCATTTCTACACACACACACACACACACACACACACACACACACACACACACACACACACACCCACTCCAGGATGCTGTATATTCTGGTTGCCTTGTTCCCCAGTCAGACCTCCCTTCTGTCACCCCACTCCCCTCCCATCCCCCTTTTCCCTTCCTTTCTTGTAGGGCAAGATAAATTTCTATGCCCCATTGCCTGTGTGTCTTATTTTCTAGTTGCATGCAAAAACTTTTTTGTTTTTGTTTTTGAACATCTATTTTTTAAAACTTTGAGTTCCAAATTCTCTCCCCTCTTCCCTTCCCACCCACCCTCCCCAAGAAGTCAAGCAATTCAGCATGGGCCACATGTGTATCATTATGTATACCCCCTTCCATAATACTCATGTTGTGAAAGACTAACTATATTTTGCTTCTTCCTAATCTACCCGCCTTTATTGAATTTTCTCCCTTGACTGTCCCTTTTCAAAAGTGTTTGTTTTTGATTACCTTCAT
>JAQQSZ010002571.1:0-14718 GCA_028646595.1 Phalanger gymnotis
TACCCAGAGACCATCCAGGCTGTCCTGGGTTGGGGCCCTGCTTCCCTCTGCCACTTTGTGGGTTCTGCAGCTCTAGAATTGGTTCAGAGCCATTGTTTTATAGGTTTTTGGAGGAACTTGGTGGGGAGCTCATGCCAGTCACTGCTTCACAGCCGCCATCTTGGCTCTGCCCCTTCATTTCAAATTTCTAATCTACTCTTTGAATTTTTTCCAGTATATGAAGGGCTACCATGGTAAAGAGGGAGTAGAAGTTGGAGCAATGGGTAGAAAAGTTTTGGGTTCATGTAAGGAGTCACTTCCTAACAATTAGAACCATCTCCAAATGGAATGGACCATGTTGGGAAGTAGGGAGTTTCACAACCCTGGTGGTCTTCAAACAAATGTTGGGTTGCTGTTTAAAGGAACGTTGTGGAGGACATTCTGTTCAGGTACACATTTGAGCTCCCTTCCAACTTTGCATTTATGTGCTTTTAAAGTCCATTCTGCGGAAGCTTTCCCAATCTCCTTGTCCACACCCTTCTCCCCCAAGCTAGAGTGTTTTCCCACTCAGATTATCTTCATCTACTCTATAGATAAATTGCAGGTACCTAGTTACTTGCATTTCATCTTGCTCTTTAGAATATGAGCCCCTCGAAGGCAGGGACCATAAATGTGTCTTTCTTTGTATCCCCAGAGTTTAGCTAATGACTGCCACATAGTAGATGCTTAATAAGTGTTGACTGACTAACTCCACTTATGTCATTCCAAACTGGAGGGGTAGGAACATATCTACCCAATTCATAAATCTCTGCAATAACAAAAACAAAACCAAAAACATAAAGTGATCTTATCCCAGGGACTGTTAAACCTATTTCTTCACCAAGGGAAAACAATAAAGAAGTGCAATATTTTGGGAGTGAGAGATGTCCAGTCGAATCTGGAAGGTCTCAGGAGGTTAATTCTCACAAAATCGATGCAATCTCGAGGTGGAGGAAGGGGCTGAAAATTGTCAGTGTGTCTGAACTCCAGGGGGTGATGGAAGCAGCTGGTCATAATGAAACCCCTTTTCACTGAAGAGGTAATGTGCTCAGAGGCTGCCAGGCCAATAAGGAGACGCCTATTTATCAGCCTGCATTCACAGCACCAGCGACCAGGGAGATACATTTTAAGCAGATTCATCTTGCCGGCTCATGCTAGTTATCTCAATAAATGTGAAATTGTAATTCCACCCCTCCTACAAAATGTTCACAAAGTCTTTAGAAGATGAAGGGGCGACATGACGTGAAACTCATTTCTTCTACATTCAAATAGAGTACCTTCAGCAGGAGGCTGAGGAGGAGCCCCATCCCAATGATGAACAGCACAGAGAGGCAATGGAGGCTGGCTTGAAGTTAGGGTAAAAGAAAAGAAAGCAGGTGTTCAGAGAAAGAACGCCAGCCAGTGCTGCAAACATAATAGGGAGAATGAGGTGCTATGTCCTTCCTGAGAAGGATGGAAGAGATTCCTCAGGGTGCTCACAATGAACTAGACACGTAAAGACTATCTAGTCTAAGTTAATGCACTCATGCTCTGGCATCTTTTTATTGGCTGTCACAAGCCAGGGTAATTAGCTGGGGTCGGTGCTAGAGTAGGTAGGGTGGGTAGAGCACCTGGCCCTCAAGCCAGGAAGACTTATGTTCAAGGTCTGATTCTGATGTCTTCTGGCTGTGTTAGCTCAACTGAATCACTTAACTTTACAGAGCTCTAGGCAACTGTCTGACTATAAGTCCTGGCTTGTGTTGGTAGAGGGAGTTTTTTTTAAATTAAATTATAAGTTCCTTGAAGGCAGAGAATGTCTTTTTTTAATTTATTTTTTATTTTTAGTTTACGGCACTCAGTTCCACAAGTTTTTGAGTTCCAAATTTTCTCTCTCTCTCTCCTCCCCTCTCCCCTGCAAGACGGTATGTAATCCGATATAGCTTCTACATATACCTTTGCGTTAAACTTATTTACATAATAGTCAAGTTGTAAAGAAGAATTATAACCAATGGAATGAGTCATGAGAAAGAAGAAATGAAACCAAAAAAGAAGGAAAAAAAGAGAGAGAGAGCAAATAGTTTGCCTCAATCTGCATTCATATGCCATAATTCTTTCTCTGGATATGCATAGCGTTTTCTAGCATGAGTCTTTTGGAGCTGTCTTTCACTCTTGCATTGATAGGAGCCAAGTCTATCAAAGTTAGTCCTTAGAGATACTGTGTGTCTGTAATCATGTATAATGTTCTCCTGGTTCTGCTCCCCTCACTCAGAGTCAGTTCATATAAGTCTTTCCAGGTTATAATGAAGTCTGCTCTTCATTTCCTATAGCACAATAGTATTCCATTACAATTATATACCACAGTTTGTTTAGCCATTCCCCAATTTTTGGGCATCCCCTTGATTTCCAATTCTTTGCCACCACAAAAAAGAGCTGCTATAAATATTTTTATACATAGGGGTCCATTTCCCACTTGTGTGATCTCTTTGGGATACAGCCCTAGAAGTGGTACTGCTCGGTATGCACATTTTTATAGCCCTTCGGGCATAGTTCCAAATTACTCTCCGGAATGGCTGGATCTGTTCACAACTCCACCAACAATGTAACAATGTTCCAATTTTCCCAGATCCTCTCCAGCATTTATGATTTTTCCTGTTTTGTCATGTTAGTCAATCTGACGGGAGAGATGTAGTAGCTAAGAGTTGTTTTGATTTGTCTGTCTCTAATTAATAGTGATTTAGAGCATTTTTTTTTCATATGACTACAGATATCTTTAATTTCTTCCTCTGAAAATTTCCTGTTCACATCCTTTGACCATTTCTTCGTTGGGGAATGATTTGTACTCCTATAAATTTGACTCAGTTCAGGGACTGTCTTTTGCACTTAGCACAGTGCCTGATGTGTAGTAGGCACTAGATAAATTTATTTATTTTATTTACTAATTATTTTATTTTTTTTCACATGAGAGTCCCCTGAACCAATGTCCAGATCTGATCTCTTTCCTTGTCCCAGTAGTAAAGAATAGAAATAGCTTATTATTAATCAGATCTTCCTATGCATGACTAGAGAGCAACATGGTGCAGTCTCTAGCACAGATGCAACTTAGAGTTTCCTATCTAATCTGCCCAGCTAAGTTTCCTCCCTCTGCCCTAGAAGAGATCTATAATGGGATACGAACAAATAAATAATAAATAACGGGATGTGAAGAAATGCTTGTGGAAAGGATAGCGGATGGCACAAATGGACCAATGCAGCACAGTGCGATTGACTTGGAGGGAGTTTTGAACTACAGGGCAAGGAGGGCAGTCCTGGGAATGCCCTTCAGGAAAATATGGTATTTCTCTTTCTGAACATCTGAAACTGGTGCCGAGTGTAACGTTGGGCCAAGATGCCTGGTCCACAGCGTGAGATTTTCTGTGCTTTACCTACACTTTCTTATTGAGCTCATCATCTCCCACAAGCGCAACTGTCATCTCTTTATGTATGGCTCCCAAATCTACACGTCTGGTCCTTATTTGTCTTTCCTGGGCTCCACGTCCATACGGTCAATTTTCTGAACATCTCTGATTATTTCAGCATCATAGATTTAGAGTTGGAAGGAACTACGTAAACCGTCTAGTCCACTCCCCACTCTGATTTTATGAAGGGGTGGATGTCTACTTAGGCTCAAGGACACATAAAAGGTCACATAGTCATGGGGCATCAGTGGAAGGATTTGAGTCCAGGTCTTCTGACTTGTTTGTTGTTCAGCCATTTTCAGTAACATGCAACTCTTCATGACCTCATTGGGGTTTTCTTGGCAAGGATACTGGAATGGTTTGCCATTTCCTTCTCCAGATCATTTTACAGATGAGGAAACTGAGGCAAACAAAGTTAAGTGACTTGCTCAGGGTCACACAGCTAATAAGTATCTGAGGCCACATTTGATCACAGATCTTCCTGAATCTAGGCCCAGCGCTCTATCCAGCTGCCTAACTGCCTAGTCTGACTCTAGACTCTTCCTAAACTAGTGCATTGCCTGCATGTTCCATGGGTTTCCTGAACTTAGCATGTCTCCAATAGCCTTGCCCTGAAAATCCACACCTCCCCCCAACTTCACTTAGTTTGCTCAGGATATCCCCATCCTGTTTACAACCTTGGAATTGTCTTCGACTTTTCTTTCTGCCTCATTTTTCCTCATAGTCGATCAATTGCCAAATCCCGTAAATTCTTGCCCCGTAATATCTCCTATATCCTTCCTTTTCCCTTTACTCACCCAGTTGTTACCCTAGCTCAGGCCCTTGGAGCTTCTTACCTGAGACAGCCTAGTGGTACGGTGGCTAGAGAATGGGCCTGGAGTCAAAGACCTGAGTTCAAATCTGGCTTCAGATACTTACTAGCTATGGGACCATGGGCAGGTCGCTTAACACTGTTTGCCTCGGTTTCCTGAACCATAAAAATGGATATAATAATAGCACCCACCTCATAGCATTGTTGCAATCTTATAACTATCCTCTTCTCTCTCCTTCACTAACCCTCATAGTCAGTCATTGCCAAGTCCTGTTGGCAACTGATCAAATGAAATAATATTTGTAAAAACACTTAGCACAGTGCCTGGCATGTAGTAGATGCTTAATAAATGCTTATTCTCTTCCTCATGCTCCCATGGACTACTGTGAAAGTCTCCTGACTGCTCTCCCTCAACCCCGTCTCTCCCTTCTCCCATCCTCCCTCTAGTCACCAAATTGATGCTACTAAAGTCCAGGCCTGATCATGTTATTGTCTTGCTGGATATTGTCTGGGCTCCCTCTTGTCTCTAGGATAAAACAGACAATCCTCTGGTTGGCATTTTCAAGCCCTTCACAGACTTGAGTCCCATCTATCTTTCTAGACAGATTTCACATTATCACCCCTCAGACCTTCTACCTTGTATCCAAACTGGCCAATTCATTCTTCCCTTTGTGTCGTATCCCATCTCTGGCTAGCTTCTTCTTCTCTGAATCTTGGGATATCTAGCTCCTTCACAACTCTGCTTACATCTCACCTCCAACACGAAACTGTTCAGGGTCCCCTTCCCAGACATCAACCCTCCCTTCCTCTAAAGTTAGTTTGTATTTTCTTGATGTATTTTTTATATTTACATATTCTGAATATAAGCCTTTCCCAGGAGGTCTCCAATGGAATGGCCCAAGGATTTGTCTTTGGCCCTATGCTATTTAACATGCGTGTCCTTGCCTTGGATAAAGACATATAGGCCAGAATTATTAAATTTTCAGAGGACACAAAGCCGGGGATAGCTAACACATTGGATGACATAGCCAGACACCAAAAGATCTTGACAGACTAGATAATAAGGCTGAATCTAATGAGAGCGCTTCAGTAGGGATAAATGTCAAATCTTACTTTTCTGGTTAGAAAAAGAAAACACGACACGAAAGTAGTGCTGGTTAAACATCAGGCTGTCTGAAGAAAGATCTAGAGATATTAGGAGAGATTACAAGCTCCATATGAAACAGAAGTGTGACTTGGTAGCCCAAAATGCTACATCAAGGGTAGCATAGCTTCCAGGAAATAGTGGTTCATACAGGCTAAGAGACTTGATCATCATTACTTACCTAATAAGTGTCAGAGACAAGATTTGAACCTAGACTTTCTTCCTCAGCTAGGCCATGTCTAGAATGTTCAGTTCAGTTCCTGGTGCCACAGATCAGAAAGGATCTTAATACAATGGGCCTGAATATCCCATGACTCTAAGCTCCTCTGTTTCTGCCACCTTCTGAGGCCTGGCCCAGGGCCCAGGTATCAGACCTTGTTCTGTTTTCTAGGGTCATAAGAGCTAAATCCAAGGATTTGGATAAGCAATAGGGCTCTCTTGCTCATTACCCAACATTTAGCAGCAAATGCCCTCTAAATGAATGGTGATGTGGTCAGTGATACCAATGCACAACTTACACATGTTTCAATGGAATTTATGTAAAGATTTTGATTATAGCCTATTAGATCTTACATAAAAAGTAAAGAGAGTGAAAAAGTTACAAAGGATACTGGAATATCCTTTCAGTTGGGGGCACATTCCCCCAGGGCTGTGAAGGTTCTGTTTTTCTATTAACTTCTTCATGTTAATATAAGTGTCTTGAATTTAGTATTTCTGCCCTCTATACTTTTATCCAAGTTACTTTCAAGCTATCTACACGGGCAGGGGATAGGGTGTTTCAGGACCTGTCTTTGGCACCAATTTTATTTGAGGCTAGATTGTTCCTGTTTATCTAGAGAAAAAAAGCTCTTTATCTTTGGGCCTATGCTATTTACCATTTTCATCCTTGCCTTGGATAAAGATGTAGATGCCAGAATTATTAGATTTCCAGAGGACACAAAGCTGAGAGGGATAGCTAACACATTGGATGACATAGTCAGACTCTAAAAGATCTTGGCAGACTAGAGAACAAGGCTGAATCTAATAAGAAGAACTTCAAGGGGATGATGTCATTTTTATCAGTAAGACTGATCTAAGAGTCATCTTTTGATCTAATACTCTCCAGGAAGTATTTATTTAGTAGAAGAACCACATTGCCACCTGTCACATTCCAGAGTGTGGCCCGAACCAGAAATACAATAAAACATAGGTAATGTTAATATATAGTTTTCTGAATTAATATTCGATATACTGGCATCTTTAAGTTTTAATGGCTTCTATTTCTGTTTGAGTTTGACATCATTGAGATACAGATGACATTATGCTAGGCACTAGAGATAAAAAGATAGAATAAAAATATTTTTAAAACAGTCCCTTTTATTAAGAAACTAACACTATTTCATGGATTCAGCATGTAAAAAAGGTAAATAAATCAATCATACTCGATAGTTTGGGAAAGGTGTGAACACTACTAACTAAGGGAGCAGAAAGAAGTCCTTTTAAGAGGTGCCTCATGAACTGAGCCTCAGAGGATGGAAACTAGGTATTCTAAGAGGCCAAGGTGAAGTGGAAATGTATCTGAGGTGTGGAGGATAGAGAGTCAGTGCAAAGCCAAGGGGATAAGAATCAGGAGGCCAAGCTCAGAGAAGAGTAAGCCCACTTGGCTAGAATGGGGAACACATGAACAAATACAAGTGAAACAGGCTAGGAAGAAGAGATTATTCAATACAGCTAAGAGTTTCTGTTCTGGAGGATATCTCACTGCTCCCTTGTCCAACACACTCTGCATTCATTTCCTGGTGTTCTTCCTTCTTGTCCAACTCTGGAGTGTCAGGTTTAGGCCAAGATCCCTCCAACTATCCCTCTGCTCCATCTGTGGCTTCAGGATTCTATCAGGGTAAAGGTAAATATTTGACTTGTATCTATCTCAGGTTTGCGATTCCACCCTTGGGAAAGAGAAGTGAATTTAGAATGTATGCTCATTACATCACTTCATTTATTGTATCTTTATCACCCATTCCAATGCCTGGCACATAGAAGGTCCTTAACGAATGCTTGATGATTGATTGGAAAAGGAAAGCACTGGGAGAAGCAGTGTGAGGACATCATGGGAAAACAAGGGAGAGGGGAGAGAGGGACTTGTGGCATTGGGGTGTTAGCTCCCAGTGTAGTCTGTAGTGGGAGCCTCTCTCCAATTGTGAACTCCATGTATGTTCACTCTTCCTATTGATGCTACTAATTTATGGGAAAGTTTGCCCCGGGTTTACAGCAAAGAAATCTTATTACCACAATTCTTACTATGCTATGTTAGTAAATACCTTTGCTTTGAGCTTTAAAAAGAAAAAGAAAGATGCCTTGTATTTAAGAATACTCTGAGCAGCAATTTTTGAGGGAGTAAAGAACTAGAAATGAAATAGGAACCATTTATTAAGAAATGCCTGGGCAAATCATGGTACATTCATGGAATTGAATATCATTGCAATGTAAAAAAATGACCAATATAAGGAATTCAGAGATACATGGAAAGACTTGTATGAGCTGACATAGGGTGAAATAAGCAGAACCAAGAAAATATAATATTTGTAAAGCATTTAGCAGTGTTTGGCACCTAGCAGGTGCTTAATAAATGCTTATTCCCTCCCATCCTTCATTATGATCTCATTGAGTTGATCGGGAACTTCCTTTGATCAACTCTCTAAAGGAGTAAGATCCACAGGATGCTTTTGTGGACTGGCCCAGGACTTGGACAGAGATTAAGTAGTAAGGATGTGAAGGGAGCAGAAAGGAGTCTATAAGAACATCTGCAACAGTAGCTTACAGGGGAAGAAATAGAGATAAGACCAGACAGCAAGTTTTAAGCATCACAATTTAGCAAAGTCCTCCTTTTCCTGTCTAGTACAGAGCAGGAGAATATAGAACAGATCTTCACTTGGCAACTTCCTTCTCCATTGTACATGGTGGGGTGGGGTCATCTTAACCCCAAAGTTATTGTTAGTTTCATTTTTAAAACTTTTCACAATCTTGTTCCCACCTATCTTTCCAGTGATACTTCTTATTTTCCTTCTGACACTCTCTGTTCCAGTTAAACTGGCCTGCTGACTGTTCTTTGTACACGGCATTCTGTGTTCTGCCCTTTCCTTAAGCTCTTTCATGAATCCTGAACATACTCTCCTCATGTCTACATTAGAGATTTCTTAGCTTTCTTCAAAGCAAGGTTCAGATGTCACCTCCTAAATTAGTACTATTGCTTTATATGTGCTTTGTATTAACTGATGTGGGTCCATGTTGTCTTCTCTAATAGAGTATAAGCTTCTCAAAGACAGGAATTACCTCGTGTCTGCCTTGGTATTCCTAGCATTGAACAGAGTACCCTGCATATAGCTAGTGTTAGATAAATGTTTGTTGAATTAAGTAGAATCAGCTCCATCTCTTCAAAAGCTAAAGAACAAAGAGAAGAAATATTGATTGAAAGGAGAGGAGAGGGAACAAAGCTTATCTGAAAGACAATTACAAGTCAAAGAAAAACTGAACTCAATGAGGAGATTATGCAAGATAAAAATCATGTGAGCTGGTTGTAACACAAATGATAGAGGAAAAAATAAAAATAAATGCATTGGATTATACATGTATTGAAGAAAGTTTCTAACTCAGCGGAAGAGAAGAAGAAAAGGGACAACTTGAAAAAAATGAAATGCAACATGAAAACTTAAAAACATCAATGGACAAAACAAAAAGCAGAATATAACCAAGAAAACATAAATGGATAATGCCAATAAAATTGAAAAAAAATCCTCCATTGTCACAGAACAAAAAATAATTATAATCCAAGATAAATTTAGAAAATTGATCTTTCAAATCAAACATTATTGGCATTCCAGAGGTACGGAAAAAAAAAGAGAAAAAAGCAATTTCTCCTTGTATCTGAAAAGTAATTTTTTATGTCTTATTAGATCTCTGATGCCAGTCACTCAATAACCATTTGTTATTATCAATAGTAAGAATGATAACTAGCATTTATGTAGCATTTACTAGATGTTAGGCACTGTGCTAAGTGCTTTACAAATATTATCTCATTTGCATGATCCTCACAACAAACTTGAGAGATAGGTACTGTTATCATCTCCATTTTATAATTGAGGAAACTGAGGCAAATGGAGATTGTGTAAAATAATATAATAATAGCTAACATGTATAGAGTGCTTGTTATGTTCTAAGCTGTGTACTAAGAGATTTACAATCATTATCTCATTTGATCCTTACAACAACCCTTAGAGGTAGATGCTCTTATTTCCCCATTTTAAGGTGAGGAAACAGAGGCAAACACAAGTTAAATGACTTGCCCAAAATCACACATCTACCAAGCATCTGAGGCTGGATTTGAACTCAGGTCTTCTGGACTCCAGACTTAGAGCTCCATATACTGCACCATCTACCTGCCCATTTAATAAAGAGTTTACTGTGTGCCAAGGATTGTGTTTAACACTGGGAATGCAAATATAAGCAAAAAGGAAGATGTTAGTATGAGTGCCTCCTTCTTAATGCAGATTAACACCAGTCTACGTCTTTCCATTCTGTAAATTTCTTGTCCATTTTCTTCCATCTCTCCTCCACAGATCTGCCTGATGTGAGCAAGGTCTTGTTCAAGGTCTTGCTCAAAGTATTTCTCTAGGACTTATATTCAAGGTCTTGTTCAGTCTTACTCTAGGTCTTACTTTAGGTCTCTTTAGATTTTGTTCATACCAGTGCAAGGCATGGGCTGTCCATCTGTCATCTATTGCTGTTGCTGCATGAGGCCCACCTCCTTTCCTAGTCATGAGTTTCATGGAGGATATCTCATCTGCCAACCCTTGGATCTAAGTCATTGATGGAAATGCACTGAAATTCCCTCATGTCCCAGTAGCCTCTCTGGATTTCTGCATCTAGCCTTCACTCTTGTAGGCCATCTCTATAACAACAATTGTGACAACAACGAGGCCTCACATTTGCATAGTGCTCTGTGTTTGGTAAAATACTTCACTTACATTATCTTGCTTGATCCTCTGGCCAATCCTTCCAGGTTAAGTGTTACTATGACCCTCTTTTTATATTTGAAAAAACTGAGAGGTCACCCTGCTTAAGGTCACCCTGCTAGGAAATATTTGAGGTAGGATTTGATGTGAGGTCTTCCTCACTCCTAGTCTAGAATTTTATCTTCAATGTCCTGGGTATGCTCCTTCCTTCTGCCTAGCATCTTCTCCCCTTCCCCCCATTTTTTGATTTCTTCTATTGTTAGAAGCGCCTATATGTGTTGTTAAGCAAAATTGTCTCATTAGCATGGCTTTTGTTTCTTTTGAGTGGAAGTACTTTCAGCTGTTAAGTGCTAATCCCCAGGCCCAGGGCCCTGTCAGGTGTGAAACCTGTGTGGGTGTGGATTGGTGACTTAGGAGGGACCAGCCAATGGTCTCTGGTCATTGAGGCGGTGCTTGAGAACGCCTGAAGCTCGGCTGCGAGGAGGGGTGAGCTGGGAGACAACTTCGGTGGTGGCGGCAGAAGGTGTGGAAGCCAGAAGCTGCAGAAGCAGAAAGCTGCGGAAGCCAGAAGCTGCGGAGGCAGGAAGCTGCGGAAGCAGGGCTTACCCGAGTGTGAGCAGGAACGTGAGGCCAGTGAAAATGATTTGGCTAAATACTATCTTGTTTTTCTGTGGCCTCCTGGTTGCTCTTGTGAGATGGGCTTTCTGGGCTTGGATTCTTTTTGTCAAGATGTTGGAATGGGGAGGCTGGTTCAAGTTTTTGCTGCAGTGAGGCCTAAATAAATTTCTTGTTGTTTTCTCCTTAGAGAATCTCTCATATCTTGCGATTTTGGACCATTCAAACATACACATGATTATATTTGAGATCATAAATTCGGCCTTCCTACTACACTATACCAGAAGCTACTATGCTATACAACTTTGCAGACCATCACCTCTTGGTCTATGACATCAGAGATGGGAAACTAGTCAGAAGTACCTGAGTGACAGTTGCCTCTTTCTATTATTATGCTCATTGTTGTGCAATCATTTGGTTGTGTCCAACATGTCGTGACCCCAGGCATCACAGCATGCTAATGCTGCCTATGGGGTTTTCTTGGCAAAGATACTGAAGTGGTTTGCCATTTCCTTCTCTGGTGGATTAGGGCAAACAGAATAAAGTGACTTGTGCCAGGTCACACAGCTGGGTCTCTGTGACCCAGACTCAGTACGTGTCTGAGGCCAGATTTGAATTCAGATCTTGCTGATTCCAGGCTTGTCACTCTATCCACTGAGCCACCTAGCTGCCTCCATAATGTCATGGTCCTGGCCTATTATCATTGTCACCCTTCTGGTTGGGCTGCTCTCAGACTCTCCATTTATGGGTGCAGCATTGATCTAATGCTTCAGTTTGGGAGATGTTGGCTCCTATCCTCGGTGCTTGAGGGTGGGCTGACTCAAAAGATGAGAGTCTAGTCATTTGTAGCAGAGTTTATTTGGGGTAATTTAGAGAGCTGAAGTCAGGGATGGGGGAATGCAGAACTAAGGAGCAGCCTCTTCACAACAGGACCGTTATTAAATCCACCTCTTCCTCCTGCTATTGACTGGAGACACCATAACTGCTCCGCTTATATCCTTCCCTTGTTTCTCCTGCTATTCCCTTTGTGCTCCTAGTGGTGGATGGCCCTATCACTTCCTTTAGTTCAAATAAAACACCCCAAATAAAGCCCTATTGCTTTCAGTCTCCTGGCTGTTATGAGTCTTTTGTGCAGACTTCCTAAGTCCCTCAAACAGGAAACAGAATGGACTCCAAAGACCTAAGTTCATATGGTGCCTCTGCCATTTAGTACTTGTATGACTATTGGGCAAGCCTTTAACCTCCCTGAATTTCATCTTTAAATTGAGGGTGACCAATCTGTAAAATGAGGGAAGACCTCAAGGATTCCTTATACCTTTAGATTTATGATCTTATTATTTCTCCCTTGTCCTTTGGCATAGTCACTATTTTTATCCTTCACCGAATATTCCAGAAATTTCTTGAATCATAAAAAAATACTGGAAAAAATGTGGATATTAAAACAATGGAGTTTTGTGTCATAGGATATTTGAAATGAATGGCACAATTTGCCAAAGAAGAAAAACTTAGGAGGAATGAGAATTCCCAGAATAGAAATAGCAAGTAACAAAATTCAAAGGACTCTGGTAAAATCCAAGACTCATGTCTCAAAGATACATACTCATCAAATTTCAGAATGATTACATAGGACAGGCTCAAAGCCTTGAAAAATTTTCAGACTTAATATTAGTGTGAAAAGACAGAAATTAAGTTAGGGAAAGGAAATATAACAAATGACTTAACCCCTTTGGTTTTGTAGTCATACCTTTATCACCCATTATCATTGGGGGAAAAAAAGGTTGGGAGTTGAAAAATGAAGAATATGTAAACACCAATGACTACTGGGAGTTTGTTGGAAAGATAATTTCTAAATAGATGCTAAATGGAAAAAGTTTAGAAATTGTAAATCAAACAGAGATTTACATGGATTTTCTGACCCTAAGTCAGAGTGAAGCCTTTGATAGAAATACAGTCAGTGTCAACCAGGAAAAAGAGATGAAAAGATAAACCTAAGTCTGAATGGTTGAATTATCTGGAGACAATTCTACTTTGTATTCCAAAGAGTTTAACACCTGCATGGGGGAGTCAAATTATGCACAGGAAATTTCATTCTAAGGAGACCTCTTTATGGAAGAAAATTCAGAGTGGGATTTTCCATAGTTTGATTGCTAAGTGTTGTAGGACTCCTATTTTTCTTAAATAGATATTTTTTCAAAGCATGGTAAAAGCCTGTCTTCTGTAAATGAAAAGACCAATGACAAATCCTACTGCTCCTATGAGGGATGTCTTATTGCTACTTTTTCTTACTACACTATTCTATTATTTATTGCTTTAAATTGTGTTATCTGGCTAAATAGAAAAGGCAAACACTATCACAATAAGTTGAAAATGGATGTGTGACCTCAATATTAAAAATCATAATGCATATGAAAAAGAGGACTTGATAATATGTTTTTAAACTTTTAAATTTATTTTTAATTTTCGACATTTATTTCCAAAAGCTTTTGAGTTACAAATTTTCTCCCCATCTCTACCCTCCCTCCACCCCAAGATGGCATGTATTCTGATTGTCCTAGTCTGCTCTCCCTTCTATCACCCCTCTCCTCCCACCTTGTCCCCTTACTTTCTTGTAGGGCAAGATAGCTTTCTACACCCCATTGCTTCTATGTCTTATTTCCCAGTTGCATGTAAAAACACATTTTTTTAATATTTGTTTTTAAAACTTTGAATTACAAATTCTCTCTCTTCTTCCCTCCCCACCCATGCTTCTTGAGAAACCTTCTTGGTCTGTCCTGGTGTGGCCCACGCTGGGCTGTGCTCTGCTCCCAGCACACTGCGATAGACCTTTCCCTGGGACCATCCAGACTGTCTTGGGCTGGAGACTTGTTTCACTCTGTCATTTCACGGGTTCTGTAGCTGTAGCATTTGTTTAGAGTCATTTTTTAAGGCATTTGGAGGGATTCGCGGGAGAGCTCAAGCAAGTCCCTGTCATCATGCCGCCATCTTAGCTCTGCCCCTTGATCATGTGTGTTTAATAGCACTGGTTACATGGAGTTTTTTTAACCAAACAATGGATACATGTAACAAAAGATAAAACAGGGGGGCAGAGCCAAGATGGTGGCCGGGAAGCAGTGACTGGCGTGAGCTCCCCACCAAGTCCCTCCAAAAACCTATAAAAAATGGCTCTGAACCAATTCTAGAGCTGCAGAACCCACAAAGTGGCAGAGGGAAGCAGGGCTCCAGCCCAGGACAGCCTGGATGGTCTCTGGGTAAGGTCTGTCCTGAACGGAGCTCCCAGCCCCTAGCTGAAGGGAGCAGAGCTGAGCCCAGCATGCCTGGCTCGAACAGACCAGACCCGGACTTACCAGACCAGGAGACGAGCAGAGAGTGCCCTAGCATCCTGAATTACTGAGCTGTGGCATCCACCAGACCTCTCAACCCACAAAGAGCAAAGACAACAGAGAAGGTTAGTGGGAAAAGCTGCAGGACTGAGTTTGCGGTTCGGCCACCGTTCCTGGGGCAGCGGAGGTGGGGCAGCTTTAGAACTAGGGCTGCAGTTGCTTCTGGCCCCAGGCCCACCTGGTGGGAGGAATTAAGTGGCTGATCAGAGCAGGAGTGAAGAGCCTGCTGAAGATTTAAGCCCAGTCCAGGTAGGGGGTTCTTGGGGAAGGAGTAGTGCTGGTGAGGCAGCGCATCTGCCCAAGCGTGGAACACAGAACTCGTTAGTCT
>JAQQSZ010002572.1:0-14718 GCA_028646595.1 Phalanger gymnotis
GGATGAGAGAGGAATATATTGAGGGAGATAGGAAGAGATAGAATGGGGTACATTGTCTCACATAAAAGTGGCAAGAAAAAGAGCTTCTGTAGGAAGAGAAGAGAAGGCAGGTGAGGAGGAATGAGTGAATCTGGCCCTCATCAGATTTGACCTGAAGAGGGAATACCATACATACTCAGTTGTGTAGCTTACCCAACAGGAAAGAAGGAGGAAGAAGATAAAAAAAAGGGGGGGACGATGGAAGGGAGGGCAGATGGGGATGAAGATAATCAAAAACAAACACTTTTGAAAAGGGACAAGGTCAAGGGAGAAAATTCAATAAAGGGGGATAGGTTAGGAAGAAGCAAAATATAATTAGTCTTTCACAACATGAGTATTGTGGAAGGGTTATACATAAGGATACACATGTGGCTTATGTTGAATTGCTTGACTTCCTAGGGAGAGTGGAGGGAAAGGGAAGAGGGGAGAGAATTTGGAACTCGAGGTTTTAGTAAAACATATGTTCAAAAGTTAAAAAAAAAACAAACCCAGTGTTTCTCTCATCTTGAATCAGTATCTCAAATGAAAAGAATGTAGTATCAGCACAAAATTTTTTAAGTTTGTATCTTGAGGAAAATGTAAGCAAATACACAAAGGGATCTGTGATTTTGTCTTCGTGGGCAACTTCCAGTACAGGAAATCCCTCCCCCAACAACTCATCTGTAACTTGGGAGCTAAGTCTCAGGGAGTCATTTGAGACAGGCAGAGGTTAAATGACTTACCCAGGTTCATACAGCTATTGTGTCAATAAGGAGTTGAGTTCAGGTGTTCAGAATGCCAAACCTAGCACTCTCTCCCCTGTACCACCCTGCCTCAAAAATAAGAGAAAGGCACTGAGCATACCTGTTCTACTACTCTGCTCAAACATGTCTTCCTGAGTTGACAAAATCTCAGACTCAGGTGATTTCTGAACTTGCAATTCACCTTCCAGCAGTTCCTGGGCAGAAAGTTGGATCTTGGCTTCCATATAGGTTAGAGGTATTTGTGGAATAGAAGGCATATTCTCTGACCTGCAAAATTCAGATCAATAAAATAATTTCTAAATTCAAATACTTCAACCTTTTATTAAAAAGTCTAAGAAAAAAATTTTTAATTCCTGGACATGTAAACAATAATATTCCCTACAGGGAGTATAGCTCCTCTTAAAGCTGTAATTACTAGAGCCTGGACCTGAGATTTCACTTGGTAAAGGGAGCTTTCAGGGAGAAAACTCCCTTTACCAATGCAGATGGGTAGCTGTTCAGACACCTTATAGTCTTAGAGAGACTCCCTAGGATACTGAGAGTTAAGTGACTTGCTCACTCAGAGTTATCCAGAAAGTATGGATCTGAGGCAAGACCTGAAGCCGGTCTTCCCGAAACCGAGAATTTTATCCACTTCGCCAACGTGTTTTTTCACTACTAGCAATACAAACAGATGAAAATATAAAAAATGCTTCTACAAAGGGCAACAGTTCACCTGGAGAAAACTTACATCACCTACCTGGCCCTAGTTTCAACAACTTTCATACAATGTCTCGTATGACAGCTTTAGAAGGAAATCTCTGTTCAGCTCTGCTGGTACTGTCTCATTTCAAGTGTAGTTTTGTCTGGGAGAAAGCGTCACTTACCGTTATATTTGCTGTTACAGAGAGATGGGACTAGCACTCCAGAACTATATTACAGAGATAACAATTTGGAATTATGGTCCCAGAAGTGTCCTGGGTCCTTTTCTCTGACCAGACTCCGACAGAAATCTCTTCTACTCCCACAAATTCAATCATCATCTATACACAGTTAACTCATGAAGCAAAAATTCTGTCCTAACTATTCTTCTATACTCCAGCCCTGCACTGCCAATTGCCTGCTGCATATCCCCACCTGGCTTGGCATCCCACTGGTATCTCAAACTCAACATATCCAAAACTGAAAGATAATACTTTGCAGATTTAGCCTACCATTTCTCTAAAATTCCGTATTTCTTTTAAGGGTACCACCATCCTTTCAGTTACCCAGTTTCACAACTGTAAATTTCTCCCTCTTCCTTAACACCAATACCAAACAGTTGCCAACCCTTATAGAGCCTACCTCCACAAAATCTCTTTCATCTGTCCACTGTCTATCTATGCAGCCGCCCCAGTGCAAAAGCCCTCATCACCTATTACCTGATTTCAACAGTCAATTAAAGACCCAGTTAGTCCATCTGCTTCTATGTCTCTCTTGTTCAACACATCCCCTAACTACGCAGCTGTTACAATAAGCTAAGGCATAGTTCTGATCATTCTATTCCCCTATTCAAAAACCTTTAGAGATTCCTTACTGCCTCTAGGATAAATACAAACTCTTTAGCTTGGCAGTTATAGACTTCAACGGTTTTGTTCAAATCTACCTTTCCAGATTAACTTCACATTACTCCCCTTTTACAGAAGCTATATTCCTACAAATCTGGCCTCTTAGCCAGCCTCTAAAGTTGCTATTGTATCTTCCATCTCCACACATTCACAGGTTGTCACCATGCCTGGAACACATTCCATCCACACTTCTGCCTCTTAAAATCCTCATGTTCCTCCAAGGCTCATATCTCAAGTGCTACCTCCTATGATTCCTTTCATGATCTTTCATGATCCCCTCCAATTTCAACGTTCTCTCCTTCCCAAGTTACCTTGGCTTTACTTATCTCTTCCCAAGGTGTGTTCCTCCAGGAAGGTCACTGAAAGCAGGGATTGTCCTGCTTTTATTATTTTATCCTCAGGATAGCGCATATAGTAGATATGTAAAAACTGCTGAATTGAGGAGAAGAAACTTTTACTTAATCCCAGAAGAGAGTTTCTGCTATAAATGCTGCTACTCATCACTTCTTGTGATAGCTAAGAATTAGAAACAAAGTAGATGTCCATCGATTGGGGAATGGCTAAACAAACTGTGGCATATGGATATGATGGAATACTATTATGCTGTAAAAAATGATGTGTGTGATGAAGAATACTGTACAGAGAAACATCGAAAGCTCTAAATGAACCGATGAAGAGTGAAAGAAACAGAGCCAAGAAAACAATTCAAACAGTAACAATAAAGTAAACAGAAAGAACAACACACCAAAACAACCAAATATGAAAATTACAACGATTAAACAGGACTCGAATGAAGAGATATGAGAAGATGCTCCCAACTTATCCCTTTGTGAGGATGGGAGGCCCACAAGTGTTTTCAATATATCAATAAGCTCTCTGGGAGGGGAAGGAGGAAGGATACATGAGAAAACTATGGTGATGTTAAAAATAAAAAATATCAATAAAAACTTACTTCTTTAAAAAGTCCTGCTACTAAAGTGTCCTCTGGCCCCTCCTTCCTACAGCCATTCCTGCTACCTTCTGTTGAGTCCTCCCCGTCTTACCTATTACACATATGCCCAAAGTTCTCCTAAAGCAGGTTCTCTTCCTCTTTCTTCATAGCTTACTGCACTGACTCCTTTATGTTGTGACCACAGGATCTTGCCAGCTTCCAAACTAACCTATAACAGAACTTGTTAGAACGTAACCTTCTGAGGATAGCCCAAAGAAAAATTCCATTATTCCAAAAGCTTTCCTCCACAAAAAGCAGCTTCTCTCTGGTTCGAGCTCTTACAGGTTCTTGTGCAGTCGCTCTTTCACACTCTCACACTCACTCTCTCTCTCTGAAAAGGCAATTTTTAAAGGCCCACCTCTCCAACTATTATTACTCCCACTATTTCCAAGGACATGCAAGCTACTGCTGGCCGAAAGTAGAGATATTATGGTTCCAGCAATCATGGTAAACAGGGCATGGAATATTTTCTAACTCTAATCTTACTAGTCAAGACTGGAGTCCAAAATTTACCACAGATTTCTGAAAGTGTATATCCTTGTAGTTAGCCCAGAAATTGTCAGTCTAAAGGGAAGCTGAGAATCAAAAGATAGTTAGGAGTCCCTTGGATTATAGAAAAGGCATGCTTTCATATGCAGCAAAGGCCCTATATACCAAAGAGCACTGCAAATCTCCCAAAGTATATAACTGCCTATATGCAGCAATAGTCAGAGTGGAAAAAAGTTGGGGACACAGAACTTCAAGTCATGCTAGGACTGGCAACAGTGT
Organism: Phalanger gymnotis; assembly: GCA_028646595.1. Classification (NCBI taxonomy): domain Eukaryota; kingdom Metazoa; phylum Chordata; class Mammalia; order Diprotodontia; family Phalangeridae; genus Phalanger; species Phalanger gymnotis. Next base: position 4,128 of record JAQQSZ010002572.1, read on the forward strand.
TAGGTGGCTAAAAAAATCTAATGTCAACCCTAAAAGCCAAATGGAGTTCTTATACTCTAAAAATGGCTTGATTCCCTGACAGTGTACGATAAACTTGAGAGTTTAAAAAAAATTACATCAACTTAGAGACTCTAAAATTTTGATTTTTTTCTTTTGCATGGAAAATGAAATAGCCTTGTAATATGCTAAAAGATGCAAAGTGAGGGCCAATGACAATGCTGTGAATGCTAAAAAGTGCTGGAATACTAAAAGTATGAAGAAAACTTTAAAATTTTTAAATTTTTTTCTTGGTGAAATAAAATTACTCTAAGTCAAATAAGACTAAAAACCCTTTAGAAATCAAAGTTCCTGTTACCTCTCAGAATCTGTATCTTGTTGAACTGTCACTTGTATATCTTCAATGGACTGATCTTCATGCTTGTCCTCTTCAAGTTCTAGAAGTAAATGAATTTATGTTGTTGAAAAAAAAAAGGGGGAGAAGAGAGATGCCCAGTGTGCCAGAAGAAACAAAAAAGAAAATACAAAAATTTTTCTGGAAAGCTGACTAATTCAAAATGTGCATGGGCATAATAGATAAATGCCACAAAGGTTTGTCCTGATCAATAACAATGCATTTTAAATGAATCCCATCATAATGTTGATAAATCCTGCTATAAGATTATTCAGCTGATTATCAATGTATAATATTTATAACACTGTTCTTATGAAACCAACCACCCCTAGTAATATTATTTTGCCCAATATCAAGGTTTTGAATCTAGGTAAAGTATGACTGCATTCCAATAATGGAACCACTAATACAACACACTTCAACAAGACTCAATTTGTAAAAAGATTATTGCTTTAGTGCAACCTAGCATGATGCTCGCAATAATTTGAACCTCACCTTAGGCAGACATAAAACTTGTTTAAAAGGGCAAAAACAGGAAAAATAACCACTGTCAAAGAAAAGAACATCTAATGTACCAGTTTATGACAGTGCCAACCCTCAGGGAACTTGTTACATACCGATATTTGCATCTAAATTAGAGGGGTTGAGAGGATTAGACTCCTTGGTTACTGGCTGCAGCTGCTGTTCTTTGTCTTCTTCATATGGTATAGTTTGTTCCTCAACATCCTGGCTCTGTGAGAGTTCCAGGGCCCCAAAGCCCAACTGTGATGAACCAGTATCTATAGGACCCAATAACCCCCAAAATCATATATCATCCCAAGATATCATGCATTCATTATATAAGTGGCCACACTATGCAGAAGGGGGACTATCAAGTCTTTCAGATCATAACTCGTTCCTGCTAGAAAGATTTTCCTCAACTCAATCAAAATAACAAAAATAAAAGGACCATAAAAATCATAAAAGAAAAACTATCTTACATAAAAATCTAAGCTAAGACTTATTAGTGAAAAAACATACTTCCTAAAACCCTAACTCTGCTCACTCAACTCCTGGCAACTGATACCTTACAAAGCATGCCCCCCAGAAAATTTTCAGGAACAAAACAGGAATTGAAGGAATGAATTAACACTCAGAAAAACACAATAAATGCAATGAGATACTAATTCCCAGATGCAGTATTAGATGGAATGCCTACAGAGTAAATTTCTTAATCATTTTACTCCCAAACCAAAGCTAACAAGACACCTGATGAGATATCTAATCTAATCTAAGTGAGAAAACTACAGATTTTTGAAGCTCATATAAGAACTTAATCTACTACCCTGAAAAATTCAGATTACCTTCAGCGCCAACTGAACGTGTAGTACAGTCTGCAGAATCTTCTTCCTTCTCCTCTTCCTCTGCTGTAGAATCAGCCACTACTGTTATCCCAAGAATGCTGCATGAAATAAACAATGAAGTGATATAAAATACATCAGAACAAACTCTATGTAAAGTATTCTTTGAATTTTCTACTCACCAATGGCCATTAAGCAAATTGGAGAAAATAAAAAATATTTCTCTTCACTACCACTTTCTGCAGGAAGCCAATAAATACTCCAAAAAAAAATGCTGTTTGAATCAACAGACAGATACTATACAGACATATCAGCTAATATTTCCTTAGAAATGCCTCATGAAAAGAAGATTGAGAATCAGTATGAGCAATCTGAATAAAAATCTTGTTTTCAAGTGTAAAGATTTTAAGAACTATACAGAGAAGGCCTGTATTAGCAAAGATGCAATGAAACAGTCAATTTGTGAAACAGGAGAAAACTCACGGGGATTTTTAGTGCCAGATCCTAGAATGAATACAGTATAGAACCAGTACTTGTGTGGTGATTCAAGTGACAAGTGTAACTTTCTATGTTAAAAAAAGAATGCATGATATCTTGGAATGATGTATAAATTTGGAGTTGACATAATCTATACAATAGAAAAAAAATACCAAATAAGGATTTTCACAAAGGCACAGCAGACAAACATACCTGAAAAACTCTGGAGCAATAAAACCTTGAATTTCAAAAAAAAAAACCCAGGAAAATGAAAATTCAAGCTCGAAGATAAAAAAATTTGCAAACAGAATTTTTTTTGAATTATGAGAAAGACTATGTTAAAGATAATAGGAAGGAATAAGAATTATGAACCATAAAAGAAGATACTAATTTGAGGACATTCAGTTATTCAAAGGTTTTTCAAATATTTAGATTAAAAAAAAGTAAAACAAAATTCCATGTTTCTTCATGAAGCTCCTCAAAATTTTTAAACATGATTTTAAAAAGTTGCATTTTTACCACCTCATAAAATTTCCCAAAAGCTTTCCATATCTGAGTGTCTCAGTGACACTGCAACACATGGTATCATGAAGCTAAAAAAGTAAAGTTCTAAAGAAACAGAGTAAAACTATTTTTATTAAAATCCAGTCGAAAAAAATCTACTTTCATCTACATCCTGATGAGGCCTCTCCTAATTTCTGCTGGACTCTCTAGATCCACAGGCCTACAGATATTTGTCATCTCTGAGTTTGATTAATTTTTTTTTTTTAAAAAAGATGGGTTAAATGACTGGACCTGTGATTTCATTAGTAAACTTCCTAAATGAGAAAATTCCTTCTACTAATTCAAGTTGGTACCTTTTCTGCAATTTATACTCTTCAAAGAGCTCCCTAGAGTATTGAGAGATCAAGTGAATTCCTTAGGGTCACACAATTTATTATGTACCAGAGGCGGGTCTCAACCCAAGTCTTCCTGATTCTATGGTCAGGCCCTCAGAAATAAGCTATTAAAAAAAAAAACCCAAGTCCTTGTTTACAGGCCTTAACACCCTTCCAGAACACAGTATCTCCAAACCCAGTCATGTATCTTAAATATGTGGGGAAAAAAATCTAAGAATAGGGAGAATGTATTTCATTTCATAATGAACAGGCTAAATTTGGTCACACTTTAAACAGTGTAGATATAAATGATTACTAGCTCCACAAGAGACAATTCACTTTACTGGTACTGGACAAACTACAAATTTCCCTACTCAATTCAAAGAAGTCTAAAATGTCACTAAATTAATTTCTTTGTTCCTGGGCGTAAGGTAAGGAAAGAATTCAATTCAATAAGCATTTTTACAAAATGCCTACTATATGCACTGGAGGTATAAAGAAAAAATGAAAATAAGAGAGGATAATTTAGAAACTGAACTGAAATAAATATCAAACATCAAGGTACCTGCTTTCCCTATTGGGCTGAGGCAAAAGTTCAATGATCTGACTTCTGGTATTTCCTGCGTCCAAAGAAGAAGAATCTATGGATTATAGGGTAAGGAAAAAAAATTTTAAACTGGGCTTTAGTACAAAGGCCACTTACCCATAAACCCAAGCAAATTCAGACTCCAATAAGAATAGCCAGGATAGCTATAGCTATCATACAAGCATATCAATCTAATTTTTAATTCTTGTAGCAGCAACAAGATTCAAAAAAATCCAACAGAACAGAACTAACCCCCTCACCTGCAGATTTGTTTCCTTTCAAGTGTTGCATGAACTCATTGTTACTGTCTCCTTTTTCTTCTCCAGCTGTTTGTTCAGGGTCTGCCACAACATCCTAAAAAGCAAATAGATTTCAATACCTCCACCTTCTGGTTCTCAACAATGGACTAAGAGGCAGGCTGCTGGGTAACCTACTCCTACAAACTCTCTGATTTCCCATATCCTAACCAAAAGCTATAGCTATCCAATGTCCCCAGGCTTTCTGGCTAGTCAAAATTAAGAGGAAAGAGAAAAAATCCTATCCAATCATCTTCAAACAAGGCTTTTCAACTCACCGGCCCAGGGTTCTCTTTGTGGGTCTGCAGATTGGGAAGGTGTCTGGATATCATGCTAAAGTGTGACCCAGAATCATCTTCCTGAGCCTGGCTTTCAGCTTGGGAGTCTTCGATGATCAGGCAAGGTGTCCCTTGCTGGGAGAAATCTGAATCCACCTGACTCTCAGGAGGGTCCATCTGCTCCCCTAGAATGAATAGGAGAGCCAAGGATTGAGAGGCGTGTAACCCGCTGGTCTAACTCCTCCCGGGGTAGGAGACTGGAGGAGCCCGGGGAAGGACAAAAACCCCTCCGGAGCGGATCCTACCGGCCAGCCTGCCCGCCTTCCTCCAATGTGGAGATGATATTTTCCCCGGAGCCGCAGCCCCCGCCCCTCGGCCTGCCCGCCCCCCCACCCCCAGCGGCGCTGCTCTCCCTTCACCTTCCCGAGGAGACCCCTCTTCTCTGTTCTCCAGCCGCCAGCTCCGACCCCGCCTCCCCCGAGGCCCCTCGGCGGCGCCCCCGGTCCCAGCTCGCTTCTCCCGCCAGGCCCCTCCCCTCCCTCCTCTGCCAAAACCTTCCCCTCCCGCCCCGCCCCCCCCCCGCGACCACCCCGCTGCCCCCACCCCCTTCCCCAGGTCCCTCCAGCCCTTTCGCCGTCACGGCCGCCATGCTTGCCACCCCGCCCCCTTCGGCCAGCCATCCTCCCGGCCTCCCTCCACTCCCCTCCCCGTCTCCGCCGGCAGCCTCTCTCTGTCTCTCTTTCCTCCTCCTCTCCCGCCAGTACCGGGCATCCCGGCAGGAGGGTGGCCGCGAGGGTCTCAGCACGCTGCCCAGGCCGCGGCTCAGTGCCCCCTCAGGTCGTCGCCGCTGCTACCGCTTATGCCGCCGGCTCTGCTGCCGCCGCTACCCGAGGCTGCCGCCGCCGTCGCTGCCGCTGCTACCGCCGCCGCCGCCACAACCAGCCCCTCTTCCCGTCGAGCGTCACGCTACAAGGGTCGTCCATTGGCTAGGAGCACCTGTCACTCAGTGCGCACCGCCACTAATAAGCCGACTGACCCCAGGGCCCCGCCCCCGCGCAAGAAGAGGGAAGACAGCGGCGTGTTACCATGGCAGCATGGAGGTTTCCCCTGGCCCTTTCCCCCCTCTAGTTTTGCCAGAGAATGACAGAGAATCCTTGAACTGAAGGGACCTTGAGAGGTCATGCGATCTAATCCCCTGCCTCCAGCAGGAGCTCTTTTATCTTTTCCCCAACAGAAGACCCTCTTCTCTGTTCCCTGCCTTTCGCTGCTCCTTTGAAGGTCCCTAGGGGACTGGCAAAAGGGTTCCATTTAATGGGACCCGGTAAGCAGAATGTAAATGGCCAATGCCTTGGGAAGGTGGAAAGACTGTAAAGAATGAGGGCTTTGTTGGCTTTCTCTAGAGTCTGCACTTCTACAGGGGTCTTCATGAATCCAAAGCCCTTTCTGCCCCTCAGGGGCCCCTTTAGAATATGAGAGCCGCCCTGGGGTTACATTTCTCTCACCTGGCACTGCTTGCAAACCTCAAACCTACTCCTTCACTTCTGCTGCCCTTTCACAGGGCTGGAATTTGCGTCTACAGTTTCCAACATGCCATGCCTAGCGCCCTTTGTGAGGTCTGAACACCAGTAGTGTTTCTTTTGTATTGAAGACAGAGATTGATGTTACCCTTCTGATATGGGGAGGGGGTGTGCGGGTCTTGCAGATAACGTGGATCTGTAGAAATTTTGACCACAAGCTGTGAACAATCTCAATATCAGTTTCCTCATCTGTAAAATGGAACTAATAAGTATAAGACCTTCCCAAAGGGTCTGTGGTGAGGCTCAAATGAGAAAATGGGTGTAAAGCACTCTGTAAACCTAAAGCAATACGTTGACATCAGCTAGTATTAATTTTTTTTATGACTTAAGACATGGATGGAAGTGGGATGGATGGTGGTAAGTATTACAGTCCTGCCACAGGCTCATTAATATTTTGATGTAGCCCCGCAAAAATGGGGCCCTATTCTGGTAAATACCTTATTCCCCCTATGTGAACCCTATTAGTTGATAAAAGCTGAATTTGCTCTACCTGCCAGCCAACCCTCTCTACCATATATCTAAATCGGTATCTTCTAGAATATTTTGCCAGGAGCAAAAATGTAAAGGAAAGCACCAGAATGTAACCCAGGGACCTTCAAATACAAATAATTTAGTAGTGAGCTAATGACCTGGAAGTAATTAAGAATCTATTTCTAGAAGCCTTCACTTCTACTATCAATAGATATTAATCATTGACTTTCAAATTATTCTTTTCTTCACTCAGTGATACCACCAACCAAAGTCAGAACCAACAAAAGTGCTAAAGGGGCAAAATCAAGTCAACCCTGGAATGAGTTTCCTAAAGTCATTGATTAGGAGAAATATAGTTTTTCCTGACAAGCTGAAGAGTATATAGGCAACTGACCTTTGTTCCCAAGCATAGCCTGGCCAGGAACCACCCTTCTCCAAACAATAACAACAATGCTTCAAAAGATATGTGATTTCATAGATGTGAGTACTCCATCAGCCAGTGTGGAATGTAACCCCACCACCTCTAACACAACTCACTCACACACACCTTAACAGAGAGTACTTCCTGAGTTGCTATGGCAACAAAAAAAAAATCACCTGGTGGCCAACCTTCTGGGGACAAACCTCTCTGCACTAACCTAGAAGACAAACAAGATCATTATCCACATCCCATGCTACCCTCTCTCTGGCTTTGTGAGGTTTCTGTTATTAAATTAAGAAGGAGGTAGATGCTGCCCCTCCTAATGTCAATTATGGTACCAGGGTCCTATAGAAGGTGTGGCAGCTATGAAAATCTACTAACAAGCTAGATCCCCAAGAAGAAAGGGCAATACTGAAAGTCTTTGCAGCTTGGTAAAAATTATTAGTGTGTTATTGTGTGTTTGTGAGAAGCTGGAGGTGGGGAGAGGAAGGGGGAGTGTGGGTGTGGTAGGAGGGGTGGGCAGATTGCTCAAATGAATCCCTGATCAATTTGATGAGTTCCTCAGATAATTTGATGACATTATACAGCATAACCCTTTGTTTGGAAGCACCTAAGGGGCACTGCCTAATGAAATGTGGGTATGGCTCACATGGCACTAAGAAGATACAGGAAACTCAAGATAATTGGTTGACAGACTTGTGGTTTATCAGAGCAAGTTAACAAATCATCTCCTTCTCCTCCATATCCTTTTCCTTATCTGCGCTACTGTTACCCCCCTCCGCCCCACTTTGTTCCCTCCCCAAGATAATTTCATTGGGAAGGGATAAGGGAAGCCACAGGACAAATCGGGAAAAACCTCTAACAGGAGGTGGCTTTTCATTTAAGCTGTGAAGGAACCTAGGACTTCTAAGGGATAGAAGTGAAAAAGGAGTTGATCCCAGGCATCAGTGAGATGGATACTGTATAGGAGGAACAATAAGCAATGCTGTTTGTCTGCATGAATGTCTGAGTGAATGAATGAATGAATGAATAAGCATTTATTAAACATTTACTTTGTGCCTGTTACTAAGAGCCAGAAATACAAATATAAAAAAAAAGACAGTCCCTGCCTTCAAGGAGCTTGCATTCTAATGGAGGAGACAATGCTCACAGTGGAGAGAAGGCCAGGGAGGAGTATTTTGATTTATAAAGTCATGAGGACAGTGCACAGAGCCACAAAGTAGTAGATTGACATACCCTTTCCAGAAGCAATGACAGAGTTGATTTGATCACTAGAAGGGAGGAGCAGAGGGAGAGAGTAGACACGGGGAGGGTAATGATCCAGCAAGGCTACTAGAGAAAAGATGGCAGGGGGACAGAGCCAAGATGATGGAGTAAAGGCAGGGATTCACCTGAGCTCTCTCCCAAACCCCTCCAAATGCCTTTAAATAATGACTCTAAACAAATTCTACAGCAGCAGAATCCACCAAAAGACAAAGTAAAATAATTTTTCAGCCCAAGACAACTTAGAAGGTTGGCAGGAAAAGTATGTTGCACCAGAGTGAGAGTGCAGCACAGTGCACAGTGCAGCGAAGGCCCTGCCAGCACAGACTAGGCCTCAGGGTGACTGAATCAGTGGCAGCAGTGGCACTTTCCAGACCTCTCGGCCCAAAGATGGTAAGGGGATTGGACAATGGGTCAGAAGGAAATTGACAAGGGTCCCTTTGTGGGCATCAGGGACAGGACTCTGTTCCATTGCCTATACTTAGGTCTGGGTCGCAGTAGTGGGTCTTAGTTCAAGTGCAAGGAGGAGCACTAGCACATTAGAGCTTGTGGCCTCAGGGGAGCAGGGACCCTGGTCACAGTTACAACGTTGAAAAGAGTACTTGTGGTAATTCATGAACCAGTGCACAGTATAGGAGAGTAGTAAACACACCTCTCCCTAGACATACCACTTTGGAAGAGCCAAAAACTTATAGGTCCCCAGAATTACCTCTGAAAACAGCTGCACAAAAAACCCAAAGCTTGGGACAGGGCCCCCTCCACTTGGGAAGCAGAACCCCACTTTAGCATAGAGTTAAATAAAGTTAAGAAATAGGTTGGAAAATGAGCAAACAATGGAAAAAATTCTGAAATTGAGAAAGTTACTATGGTGACAAGGAAAATCAAAACACAAACTCAGAAGAAGACAACAAAGTAAAAATTCCTGCATCCAAAGCCTCAAGGGAAAATGTGAATTGGTCTCAGGCCATGGAAGAGCTCAAAAAGGATTTTAAAAATCAAGTAAGAAAGACAGAAGGGAAAAAAAGTAAGAATGATGCAAGAAAATCATGAGAAAAAGAGTTAACAGCTTAGTAAAGGAGGCGCAAAAAATACTGAAGAAATAACACCTTAAAAAACAGAACAAGCTAAATGGTAAAAAAAAAAAAAAAGGCACAAAAATCCAATGAAGAGAATAATGCCTTGAAAAGCAGAATTGGCCAAATGGAAAAAGATATGCAAAAACTCACTGAAGAGAACTCCTGAAAAGATGGAACTGGCTAAATAGAAAAGCAGGCACAAAAACCCACCAAAGAAAATAATTCTTTAAAAGTTAGAACTGGGCAAGTGGAAGCTAATGACTTTATGAGACATCCAGAAACAATCAAATAAAATCAAAAGAATGAAAAAAAATAGAAGAAAATGTGAACTATCTCGTTGGAAAAACAATGGGCCTGGGAAATAGATCCAGGAGAGATAATCTTAGAATTATTGGACTACCTGAAAGTCATGGTTAGAAAAAGAGCTTCCATCTTTCAAGAAATCATCAAGGAAAACTGTCCTTTTGTTCTAGAACCAGGAGGTAAAACAGAAACTGAAAGACTCTACCAATCACCTCCTGAAAAAATCCCAAAATGAAAACTCCCAGGAATATTATAGCCAAATTCCAGTCCTCCAAGATCAAGGAGAAAATACTGCAAGCCGCCAAAAAAACAAACAAACAACCAATTCAAATATTGTGCAGCCACAGTCAAGATAATACAAGATTTAGCAGCTTCTACATTAAAGGATTGGGGGGGGGGAGTGTTGAAATATGACATTCCAGAGGGCAAAAGAGCTAGGATTATAACGAGGAATCCCCTACTCGGCAAAATTGAGTATAATCCTTCAGGGGAAAAAATGGATTTTCAATGAAATAGAGAACTTTAAAGCATTCTTGATGAAAAGAAAAGAGCTGAATAGAAAATCTGGCTTTTAAACGCAAGACTCAAGAAAAGCATAAAAAGGTACACAAGAAAGAGAAACCATAAGAGATTCAATAATGTTAAACTGTTTACATTCCTACATGGGAAAGTGATATTCATAACTCCTAAAAACTTTCTCATTATTAGGGCAGTCTAAAAGAGTATACATAGAAAGCAAAGGTGTGAGTTGAATGTCATGATATGATTATCTAAAAAAATAAAATTAAAGGATGAGGGGGGCGGAGCCAAGATGGCGAGTGGAAAGCAGTAACTGGCATGAGCTCCCCACCAAGTCCCTCCAAAAACCTATGAAAAAATGGCTCTGAACCAATTCTAGAACTACAGAACCCACAAAGGGGCAGAGGGAAGCAGGACTCCAGCCCAGGTCTGCCTGGATGGTCTCAGGGTAAGGTCTGACCCGAACAGAACTCCCAGCCCCCAGCCGAAGGGAGCGGAGCTGAGCCAAGCAGAGCCCAGTGCGCGAGGCGGCGCGGCGCGGGGCAGCAGACCGCGGACCGCCGAGACCTGGAGTGGAGCGGAGGGTACCCTAGCTCGCAGAATTACTGAGCTGTGGCATGTACCAGACCTCACAACCCACAAACAGCAAAAGGTTAGTGGGGAAAGCAGCAGGACGGGATCCGAGTTTGCGGTTCGACTTCCACCCCTGAGGCAA
>JAQQSZ010002574.1:0-14717 GCA_028646595.1 Phalanger gymnotis
GAAAGAAAGAAAGAAAGAAAGAAAGAAAGAAAGAAAGAAAGAAAGAAAGAAAGGAAGGAAGGAAGGAAGGAAGGAAGGAAGGAAGGAAGGAAGGAAGGAAGGAAGGAAGGAAGGAAGGAAGGAAGGAAGGAAGGAAGAAAGAAAGAAAATGAGGCATTGAGGCAGACCAGAAAGAAGCACAGACAAGCAAGACAGCTTCGAAGGATACAGGTTGAACTTATTACATAGTTTAAAAGAAAAAGAAGCTGTACGTAATAGAGATCTATAGTTTAATGTACAATTCTCTTTTTCTGTTCTATTATATATAAGGAAAGAGCCAATTTTATTTGGTGCTTAAGTTCAGAATAAACATAATAACAATGATAAAAGAGTGCCTATGTGAATAGAAAATGTCCAGTGCTGATCTGAAATGTGAAATGGCTAATTAGCATGTTATGCTTTGATGAGGCTTATCTAATAGCCTCCAGTCAACTACAATAGTAATTATCCCTAAGCTACTAAATTCTGTTGTAATCATTCTGTAATGCATACTAGGATTCTTTTGTGCTTGGCATTCCCTTTTCTGTGTGGGAATAAATGACTTGTTTCATGAACTTGGTTCATGTGTATGCACTGGCTACTTTTTTACTTTCCTCCTTTCTGGTAAATCCCTTAGACTTCAAGTTGTATCTATTCCTACTGAACAACTAACAACTTTCTCCAGGACGGTAGGATGGAGGTTGGGTGTGGGAGAGAAGGAATGAGCCGATGAATATGAAAAGGGAAAATCTTCCCTCACTGAGAAGTCAGGCTTCCCCAGAACTAAACCAAAAGAGACTGCAATGGCCAGGGCCTGGCAAAGATCATCAGGCCTCGGGGATTCTGCTGAAAGGCTGCCTCCAGCCTCCATGCTAGACAAGCACCTAAAATGCCTGGAAATGTCTGCTCCCTGCCTGACTCCTGGGAGTCTCCCGATAGGGTTTGGGCATGTGCTCTTTGGCTCCGTGGAGAAAATGCATGCTCAGCCCCCTTGCTGAAGGACATACTAAACTAGACCATTATTGTTCTCCCAGTCCTCATGACTAGCAGGCTGTGCCAAAGAGGATTATCAGCCGAGAAAAGAAGCTCCTCTCACTCTCACTCACAGGAGTGAGGCAAGACAGTTTCCAGTCTCTTTTAAAATGATATTTCTTTGGGGGCACAATCAACACCAATCCTCCCCAAAATTACCCCTAATCTCCTAATTGCCGAGTCTCATACCTTTTCTTAAGTCTTGTACTTCTGAATTTCTCTGCAGCCGTTAACACTGTCGATTCCCTTGTTCTTGGACATTCTCTGCTCTCTATGTTTTCACGACAGTGATCCCTCCTGGTTCTCCTCCTACCCTATCTGACCATTCCTTCTCAATCTCCTTAAATGGATCTTCATCCAAATGATGCATATTAACTGTGGATGTATCCCAACACTCTATCCTGGACCCTCTTCTTTGCACATCCTATACTAGCAGTTCTTGACCTGGGATCCAAGGACCCCTTGATAGATTTCATAAGGTCTGTGAACTTGTATGGGAAAAATTTACATCTTTATTTTCAATAAGCTCTAATGGAAATTTAGAATTTCCTTCAATTATGAAGGTAAACACATATTACTTGCGGCTTTCTCACCAATAGATATCATAAATATTTTCACATAACCTTAGAGGTGTGATAGATAGATATCTTGAGTTTATACTCTCCAAAATTACTGTAGTAAACAGACTGGCCACTAGCTCAAATATGATCACACTCTTCCTATTGCCTACAAACAATACTTTAATATAATTGTTTTCCTTTTAACCTCATTTATTTAAAAGAATTTTAAAAATATTATTCTAAGAAAGGGTTCATAGGTTTCACCAGACTGACACAGTTTTTAACACACACCCAAAAAGCTGAGAATCCCTGCTCTACACTATCGCACTTGGTGGGTGACCTCATCAGCTCCTGTAGGTTTAAACATCATCTCTCTGTAGGTGATCCCCAGATCTCCATATCCAGCCTTGATCTCTCTCCTGAGGTTCAGTCTCGCATCATCAGCTGCCCTTTAGATATCTGGAATTGGATGTCCCATAGATAACTGAAACTCAACATGTCTGTAACCTTTATAGGCTCTGAGAATCTTCTCCCAACTCCTACTCTCATTGGGTCAGGTCCAACCCTAATTCCATACAAGGCTACATCTCCTTGGGATTCTAGGGATACCTAGGGATACCTAGGGGCTGGAGATTTCTTCTCTAACGCCATCAGCTCAAGCCATACGTTCCAGTATGTTCTCTCCAATACCTTAATAATCAGTTATTAGAACCCCTTTGTCATTTAGCCAGTTAATATCAATTAGTTTTTTCCAAAGGTATATTTACTGAGAAGATATTTCGAGAGGAGAAGTATAAAAATTTGCTCCCAATATCTAGTGACACACTTTCCTTCATACCATTTCAGTCACCTGTGGAGAGTGGGCTCAACCCTAAAGTCATTTCTACAAAGCATCTTTCCCCACCAAATTCATTTCCACCTGTAGGTAACTACTGGATAACACCCAGGCTATCACTGGGCTTGGCTTTCCCTCCTCACTCCTCCGGGTTCTGCCTTGGCTAGGAGTTAACTCTTGCCTGGGTTTCTGTCATTGGATTTGTCATGGCTCATTCTCCAGATCTTTTGAGGCTTTCATTGCTGTAGCCACATGCAATATTCCTTCACTCAGAAGTAGAAAAGACCAAGAAGCAAAGAACACAGGCCTGTGTTCATGGCCACATGAGCATGCTGATCAGGAGACTAAGGCACACAGTCTCTCTCCCAAACCAGAGGCTTACAGCCGTATATCTTTCCTTGATTGCAAACAGTCAAGAAAGAGAAAATATCTAGGCTACTAGCAAGGCCTTTTATAAGCATTCTCCCTGCTACCTCAGTAGCCGAAAGAAAGGTTCCTCTTCTTCGTGTGGTAAGAAGACCAGAAACATGCCTCGCCCATGTTCTGAAGTTCAGGTGGCATCTACATCAGCAAAACACCTTGTTCATTCTCATAAAGACTGGACTAATGGATGAGTCTCTGGTTACATGTAAAAAACAGAAGTCGTCTGCCCCCAAACACTCCCCTCTTCCCAGCTTTTCTATTATTGCCAAGGATACCGCCCTCCTCAGTCTCATATTAAAGTCTTCCCTTTCACTCATCCCGCTTATTCAACCTGTTGTTAGGTCTTGTCATTTCTCACCTTCACAGAATCTGTCATTTATGTCCTCCTCTCTCTATTCATAACGCTGCTGGTCTGGTGGAGGCTCTCATCACCTCTCATGTGGACCGCTGCAATAGCATCCCTGCCTTATTCATTCTCTCTCTCTCTCTCTCCCTCCCTCCCTCCTAAAGTACAGGTCTGACTAGGATCAAAATCCTCCAAGATCTGAAGTCCTCCTGTTTTTTAAGCCCTTTCCCTGGCCCCTTCCCACTTCCTCAGTCTTATCATGCTAAAATTTACTTCCCTCCCCAAACTTTATGGTTCAGCTAAAACTGGCCCATTTGCTATTGGTCTTACATGACACTCTGTCTCCTGATTCTAGGCCTTGTTATCGGCTATCCTTCATGCCTGGAATGCTCCTCTTCCTCATCTTCATGTACTAGCTTCCCTGATTCCTTGAGGACAGCTTAAATCCCTCCTGGGGCCCCCTTTCCCATATGATCCCATGTGGGGATCACAGTAGCACCTGCTACCCAGGGTTGTTGTGAGGATCAAATGATATGTTTGTAAAGTGCTTAGCACAGTGCTTGGTACATAGTAGGCACTTCATAAATGTTTGTTTCCCTCCTTCCTTCCTGTCTTGCTTGGTAGCTTGTCTTTGGCTCCAATCCTAATCATCTCTTGAGCATCACTCTGTTCCATATTCAAATGATCCCAAGTAGAGTCCAGGACAGACCTGTCCTAACTGCCTTCTGTCAGCCCCACATTGAAGCTTCTCTCTAGCCATCCTCTTAATTTCTTCCCAGAAGTTCATTAGATTAAGTCCTAGACCACGGCAACCTCAGGAAGCCTGCCTAGCTTGAACCCTGACTCATTCAGCCAGTTCCAGTGCCAATAATTGTGGGTAAGGCAAGCCCAGATCACCTTCACTGCAGCATTGACACAAGTTTGATAATTGGTGTGACCTCCTTATCTTCAAAGAGTCTGTAACCACCAGTTAGTAACCACCCGAAGCTCTGAGTGGCAAGAAGTGAGTGTCCCATCTTAGTCCAAGCTCTCCTTCCTTTTCGGTTCAGTTCAATGAACAAGGCAAACAAGAAAGAGGAAAATGATTACATGGTCCCAGTATCCAAGGAGTTTTCAATCTAGTTAAAAGAGAAATGTAATTTATTACACACCAGTAATGACATCACTGGTTAAATGCTGTGAGATGAAGAGGTGGAAGATTTCTAGTTGGGAAAAGTTAGAGAAAGTAGGCCCCTCCCCTCCTCCCTTCCCTTTAGGGCCTTGAAGGAATTCAATATAACTCAAGAAATGTTTGGTTGGGGTCTTTGTTAATTCAGTTTATTCATCCTTCAGCCCCCTTCCTGCATGAAAGCAGGGCTGGTTCCCCATAGGACCCTGGGCCCTGGCTTTATTTGAGAAGGGAGAGTTAAGAACTTAACCAGAACAGCTGGTTCTTCCTGCCACTGCCAATGGGCTGAGTAGGTGAGCCCCAGACCTGGGTCCTACCCTTCTCACTTCTCTTATATATGCTCCTTGGAGGCAGGAAATTTTGTGTTTCTATCTTTCTATCCAGCACCCAGCACAATGCCTTGCCCATAGTAGGAGCTTAAAAGATGGTTGTTGAATTACATTGAATTCCAGATATAGGGACCCAGTAGTACAAATGCACATAGATGGGAGATGGGAAGTCATCTGTGGGGAACTGCTGGCAGACCAGAAGAGATTATGTGAAAGGGAAGAATCTGTAACATAACCCAAAAGGATCTTAGGAATCCGATTCTGCAGGGTTTTAGATGTCAGGCTGAGGATTTTGTGTTTTATCCTGGAGAGGACAGGGAGCTGCTGGAGATGATTACATAGGGAGCTGGAATAATCAAATTTGGGTTTTAGGACTATCAATTTGGCGGCTGTGTGGAGGATGGATTGGGAAGGGAAAAGACTTGGAAACAGGAAGAGCAGTAAGGAGGCTGATAATAGGATATAGAAATACGATACCCAAGGAAGAGGCGAGGATGGTCTCAAATCAAGTGGAGAAATGGGGATATAAGTGAGACAGGTCAAGGAAGCAGAATCAAATTGAAAAGAAAATGGATAAGATTTGGCTATTATTTGGATATTGGGGGGAGGATAAAAGGGAGAGGAGGAAGAAGGAAGACTCAAGGGAAAGATTTCAGTAGGCAGAGATGCTGGGAGAATCCATCCAAGCCCTGGAGGCGGGCTTGTGTTAGGAATGGGACCACACTGGAATCAAGAAACCATGTCTCTGGAGCATAGAGTGAAGGGCCATGTCAAAAGGTCATGGAAGGTGGAATAAGATTGGACCTAGGCTGTGATGGGCCTTGAATGGCAAGCTAAAAAGGCTGCATTTTATTCAGGAGTTAGTAAGGAGCAGGTGAAGGTCCCTGGTGCTGCTACAAAGCATCTGCTGCACCAGCTTCTTTTCCAAATGCTGGAGGAATCCTTTTCTCAGCTATCGCCAGCATCATCAGGGCATCAGCTGCTACCTCACACGTGCCCAGCCTCTGGCACGCATGGATGTCAGCTCCCAGACTCCTAGCAGTCACTATCTTGAGCTTTGAAAGGTCCCAGCCCTTAGCACGATGCCGGCCCATAGTAGGTGTTTAATAAATGCTTCACCCAGCACTTAGCACAGCGCCTGGCATGTAGTACTGTGAAAAAATGTGTTGCTCGATTGATTCATTCAAGGTCACAGCAAGTCTGATGCAGGAAAACCGAAGCAAGACGACAAAGAACAAGACAGGAGGCTGCTCTGGGTCTCAGCGGCGGCAGCAGCAGGGCCCTAAGAGCCTGGCCTCTCGCCAGTTCCTCTCTGAGGAGGCCCCGGGCAGGAAGAGAGGCGGCTCAGCGCCTGCTGCAGCCATTCCCGGTTCTGCCCAGCAGCCAATGAAAAGGCTCAAGAGACTGGCAAGCACCCCTGCTCCTTCGGAGAAGCCCAGATCACACTGGGCATGCTCATGAGGACTCAGAGTCATTGGCTGGGCATCCCCACTGCACATAGATATGTGCTCTCCTGGGAGAATGGAAGTTCCATGAGGGCAGGCTTCGGTTTTTGTGTCTTTTGTGCCCAGCTCTTAGCACAGTGCCTTGTCAGTAGTCAGTGAACATTTATTAAATCCCCGCTATGGGCACTTAATAAAAATCTCTGATTGAATTGTAACAGCTAATATAGAAAGATGTTTTACATGACTTCATCTGTATAATGCATACCATATTTCTTGCCTTTTCAATGGGTGGGAGAAGGGCTGGAGGGAAGGAGAGAATCAGGAACTCAAAGCTTTGACAGCAGCCGCAGTAGTAGCAGTAGTAGCAGCAGCAGCAACAGTAGCCGCAGCAGTAGTAATTATGAGGAACAAGTTGGAACGTGGGGGGATGAATGCCAATGATCTGGATGGATCTCCTGGCCAAGCTGGGACTAGATCTCCCAATTCTCTCATGGGGAAAGGGGGAGCAAGAGAAAACCCTCTGGGTAGAGGCTAGCCCTCAGTAACCCTAGAAGTCATCCAAGGATGGTGAAGGAATAGCACGCAAGTGTTAGTCAAAGAAGCCAGGTTACCATCTCTTCCACTTAGCAACTCTGTGGCCTTGGGAAAGTCGTTCCCCTTCTTAATCCCTCAGTTTCCTCTCCATAAAATGAGGTGCCCCTCTAAGGTCCACTCCGACTAAAATCCTATGAGTATATCATTTTATTGACTATAAGTGCTCTTAACTTTTCCTGTGTCACGGACCCCTTTGGCAATCTGGTTTCCACCTTCTCACAATGCTTTTCAATGAATAAAAATAAAACACAGAGGATTACAAAGGAAAACAATTTATGGAAACATAGTTATCAAAATTTTTGTTAAAAAAAAAAGTTCGCAGACTTCCAGACTCCTCCTGTGAAATGCTGTTGAAGAAATCCAATCCAAACCGAGCCCAAAAGCATTTATTAAGTGCCAACTATGTGCCAATCAATAACCACTTATTTAGAAGGATAGCCCCTGCCCTTAAGGAGCCTAATTTTAATAGTGGAAGACAAAAACTTAAGGGAGCTGAGGAGCTGGAGGATGGGGTGGAAAGAAGGATTGGGGGGTGGGGTACTGAAGACTGGAGAGTCAGGTACTGAGCCAGGAGAGAATTTAGATTAAGCGTGAAAAGAGTTTAGCTTCAGTGTCAACAGGTGGACTGGGGTGACCTTGACTGGAAGTATTCAAGAGTAGCTGAGGAAACCCGATCATGCTTTGTGGGTCATCTATTCTATAACATAAAAGACTGGTTCAGAACCTGTTATTAGACAGCCACTGGACCCAATGAGAGCCAGCGGAGAGGGAGGAGAGGGCCTCATCTTTGGCCTCTGCTGACAGCTGCCTTCTTTGTTCCCTCTCTACCCCTCTCCCTTGGCCAGAGAAAGGCCATGCATGCATGGAAGAGTCTGGAGAATTTTGGACCACTTCTCATCTTCCCATTGGCACCTTAGAATCATCTCTTGGGACAGCAACAGCAGGGAACAGTATATGCACCTGGAGTCAAGAATGGACTGGATTCGATTCTGGAAAGCGATGGCTCCTTAAGGATCCCAGCAAAGAAGCTATCCCAAGCTTAAGGGGAACTTCTTTAGCCCCCCTACCAAGGGGAGAAATGGATTTCTGGCAACCAGGAGATGTGTTACTCCTTTGTGGCACATGCTGTCTTAAGTTTGAACCCTCATTCCCCTGTCTCTGTACATACTCATGGGAGAATGTGTCACAGACCTTTAAAGACCCCTTTTTAAAAGCTATTTAAGACTAATTGGTTAATTGGTAATTGACCTATGATCATGGAGGAAGGCACAATAGTACAGACCTGTAAGCATCGGATCACACACACTTTAGGCCTACCCCTAGATTCTGGGAGGACAAGTAGCAGCCAGCTCTGAGGACCTGATTTGCCAATTGTCAATCAACCAAAAAACATTTATCAAGTGCTTACTGCAAGCCAAGCACAGTGCTAAGTGCTAGGGATGAAAAAAGAGGCAAAAGACCATCCCTATGCTAAGGGGCTTACTAACTAATTTAACATTACAACTAGAAAACAAATACATATGAAGCAAGCTATATTCAGGATAAAATAGGAATGATTCACAGAGAGAAGGCAACTGGAATGTAGAAGGGTTGGGAGGACCTCCTGTAGAAGGTGGAATTTTATTTGGGATTAGAATGTAAACTCTTCAAGGGCAGGGGCAGTTTTGTCTCCCCTTATCCCTCCCAGGCTCAGCACTGTACCTGACATATAGTACTTATCAAATACTTATTGACTGAATTTATTCAAATTCTTGGCAGCCTGCCATCTAACTTCTGGAAGCCATAATTCTGTTGCTTTGAAGAAACATGTTCATTTTTATGATCGGTTAAGTACATACAGGCAAATCTGACCTTTAAGTCAGAATTCAGTGACCATCTCCATGCAGATGATTCTCAGATCAATTGATCTAGCCCTAACCTCTGGTTTGGCACTCCAAACACCTTTTAGCTATTTCCAATGGATGTCTCACCGATATCTGAAACTCAGTATGTCTAAAGCTGAACTTAGTTTTCCTCCCAGAACCTCCTCTTTTGCTAACTTCTCTCTCAGTGTTGAAGGCCCTTCCTGGTCTCAATCCCCACTTTCTCTTCTGACTCCCTCATCCACAGGCAATCTGCTACCAAGGCCCCAATGTGTCTTGCTCACTGCCCCCTCATCTCTGCCCCTGCTGCCCTCCTGGTGCAGGCCTCACTGCCTCAGGCCTGACCCGCTGCGATAGACACTGGGGGGAGGGAGTGGGGAATCTGCCTGCCTCCAGTGTCTCCATTCCAGGCCACTTTACTGAGCTGTCAAATCGACCTTTCTAAAGCCCAGGTCTGAAAGTCACCCCTGCATTTCAGAAACCCCCGTCGCCTCCAGGGTCAAATATAAAAATCCTTCGTTTGGCTTTTAAGGCTCTCCAGAGTCTGGCCCCCTCCTACCCTCCGGGACTTCCTAAACCTCACTGCCCTCTACGATCTCTTAGACCCAGGGACGCCGGCCTCCTCGCTGCTCCTGAAACACTGGTTGTTCCTCGTTCCTGGAATCCTCTTCCCTCCTGACTTCCCAGGCTTCCTTGGGTCCCAGGTTCTGCAAGAAGCCTTTCCTGCTCCCCTTAACACAAGTGCCGTCCCCTGGTTATCCTGTACATGCCTTGTCTACACCCCGTTGTGTACACGCTTTCTCCCCCCATTGGACTGTGCGCCGCTGCACAGCAGGAATCGGGTCTTGTCGCCCTTTGCATCCCTGACTCTTAGCACGATGCCTGGCACCACATTATCTGTTGAAGACTTGACTTCGGGAAGCCTGGGTTCTAGCTCTTCCCTGCCACACCCTGCCTGATGACCTTGGGCGAGTCCTCAGGGCCACTCTCTACCAAGTTTCAGGACAAGTACTAGTTTGCCTTGACAGAGGAAATTCCTGACTGCCAATGCCTATGCTGATGAAATAAACAGATCCAATTTAAAAAATCAACCTGCTGGGAGACAGGAAACAGATCAGACAATAAGCATCTGGGAATCAGGGTGACCTGAGAACAAATCCAGCCTCCGATGCTTCCCAGCTGACGAGGCAAGTCTCTGTACCTCCGATGGGTGCCACATCTGTAAACCGTCAATAATCATAACAGCACCTGCCTCCCAAGGTTTGAGGGAGTGTCAAAAGTGCTTCGCTAACCTCGAGGCTCTAAAGAAAGGCTAGCTCTTATTATTATAACCCGACAATATCTGAGTGATGCTCTGAGCCCTGCCTATGGTTTAACGAAAGGGAAGTCACCCTGGCTGAGGAGGGGCTGGGGGCACGTGGGAGGGAAGAGGAGTCTTTATCAGCCATGCACTATGCAGGAGGCCGGGCCAGGGAGGGAAGAGGAGTCTCACATCAGCCCTGCGTTGTGGAGGAGGCTGGGCCAGGGTTCTCTCTTCAGTCACGGAATGACTAGGTCTGCCCTGCTTCCTCGGGTTCTCCTGACTGACAGGAAATATCCTCCCCATCAGGTGATGTTGCTGAAGCAAAACATTTTTGGTGGTCAGAGCTGTCTCAGGGATGCCACTTGATTACACAATCCGTTCGTTTGCTCTGTGTCTAGACAGAGAGCTGTGGCTGCGTGTGGCTGCATGGCTGCAGGGAGGATGCTGGAGAGGGCTCTGTTCCCACCTTTGACAAGCCCGCCCTGGTGGGGCTGAATGTTCCATATGTATTGGAGCCAGCGGCAGCCCTGGGGATCTGCTCCTTCTTGGGGCTGGATTCTGTTCTTTTTAATTGTGTTGACGTTGCAGGGAGTGTGGTGCCCAGGATCCCTGAGTTTTTGTGTCCTTGGCTCCTTCCCAAAGAGCCCTTCATTCATTTCACTCAGTCCTGCCTCCCAAAATAAATGCTAAACCCTACAAGGGGAAAGAGGGTGTCTCATGCATACTTCCTGATAGATTCTCTATCACTGTTTGGTAATAATGAGGCTGTGCACTTCAGTGGGATTCCTACAAGATTTCCTAGGATCAAGGAGATCCTATCTACTTGTCTCTTTTACAGTTGAAACCAAGTGCCAAATGACGTTGGAAAGCTTGCCCAACATCAGAGCCATTACAGGCACTGGGGCAGGGGGGGGGAGGAGGGTTGGGGAGAAATGAACCCAGGTCTGAAGAGACCCTGAGCTCTCCATTTCTGAGTACCTCTATTTCCTTACTTCTAGGAAAACGGACTAGAGTTCACTGATAGAGAGAGCTCTCCAATGTGGAAACCCTTTCTGCCAGGGCAGGTCAGCACCTTCTCAACAACTCAGAATATTCTGAGAGCCCTCAGAAGTCAGAGGACTTGCCTAGAGATGTACAGCCAGCATGTGACCAAGGCAGGCCTTTAACCCAGATCTTTCTGGCTTACAGACCAGCTCTCTACCCACTACATCAGTGATGTCAAACATGGAGTCCAAACCAGATTTAAATGTAACTGGGAAATGTTTTACAATTTAAATTAAAATATCATACAATATAGATGTCATACAACATAGATTTGTCATTTTTCTAAGTCAATGTCTGACTGGCAGAGATGCATTTCTACCTGAGTTTGTGTCTGTTTTCAAACATTTCCCATATTTATCATTTCTTTAGGCTCAATGAAGTTGTTCCATTGCATTTATATGCCATGGTTTGTTCACCCATTCCCCCAAATTGACAGACATCCACTTTGTTTCCAGTTCTTTGTGAACACAAGAAGTGTTACTAAAAATGTTTTATATATAAAATATACATATAAGATATTTATATACGTATATGTATGTGTGTTTTCCCTCTGACTTTGACTTCTTTGGGATCATATAAATGCAAAATCCTTGAAATATTTTTGCCTTTCTTTGTGTCTCCAGTGATTAGGCCAGCACTTGGAACAAAGTAAGTCCTTAATAAAAGTAAATCCTTTTTGATTGGGGGAAAAAAACCCTCAGGTCTCTTGACCCAAGATCCAGCTCGCTTACCCCTTTCACGGCACTAAACACAATTAGAGGGAAATGGGGGTACATGAGCTTCCTTCATAGCTGAAAGCATCATTGCAACACCTGGCTGTTGAAGAACAAAAGATGTCATTTGAGAATTGAGAGTACAACTATTTAGGATGGAAATGCCCTTTTCTTGATTAATCTTAAACTGATTTTTTTTCTCTCTGTTTCATAAAAAAAATGGCTTACCAAAAAGGTTTTTTTTTTTTAAGATTTGAAAATCAGAAAAAGCTAAACAACAAGTACATTTGCCAATTTCCAAGGTCTTTTTTTTTAAATTAATGTTTGCCAAACATGATGAATAGCCTAAAGTCAATTTCTCAAGAGCCAGCATGGAGTCAAAGACAGAATGTTGGACCTGAAACCAGGAAGACCCCACAGATACTTACTCGCTGTGTGAATGCCAGCAAGTTACTTAAATAGAATAAACACATAACCTCTGTGAGACTCACTTTTGTCTCATCTGTAAAATGGGGATAATAACATGTAGTACCTGCTTACCATGCAGCCTTGTCCTGAGTTTCAAACAAGAGGCTGTACTAAAACACGTTGATTAAAGTGGAATATACGAAATAACCCAAAACTCTGAGTACACTAAGACTTTTGGAACACCCTGTAAGCAAATGCCAGTTATTTTTATTCATTTTGGCCTCTCTTCTAAACACCAAAAAACAAATAAAGGAGCACGAACTTCTTCGAAGATAAGAAGGAAATATCAAGGCTAGTTCCGTGCTAAATCAAAATTAATAGCCACGTGTAGATTAATATTCAAGTTTTCAACTTGCTCCAAATGTCATAAAACAAATGCATTTCTTGTTGTTCTTTCAAAAACTAATGAAAATTAATGATACTAATGAAATGTTTTCATTCCCAAATATACCTTGGAGGGAGTTAACTTTCCCTTTCTTATCCAAAAGAATGTTAGGTGCCTACCTTCCAGGCACTGCAGAAGGTCCTAAGGCGAGGGAGGTAAGACTGGACCAAAGGGCTGTCCTCAAGGAGGCTACAGTCTAAATGGGAAGATTCAATCTCTTCACAAATAACAACTGCTTTACATTTGTATAGAGCTCTAGGGTTCACTAAGTGGTTTCCCAAACAAGATCTCAATCGAACTTCACAAAACCCTGGGAAGGTTCCTTAGGCAGGTCTTTACCAGGTTTTTCTATTTTCTCTCTCTCTCTCTCTCTCTCTCTCTCTCTCTCTCTCTCTCTCTCTCTCTCTCTGTGTGTGTGTGTGTGTGTGTGTGTCTCTGTCTCTCTTTCTTTTTAAACAAACAAAGAAATCAGAGATTAAAGAGAAGTGACTGGTCTAGGCTCCTACAGACCTCCTAAATGGGAAGGAAAGTGTGGAGAATTGAAACTGAAATCTTCTGAGTCAGACCTGCACTTTCCCCTCCTCCACAGACTACAACCCAGAGGCACTAACAGGACTTTCCGTCTCCGGACCCCAGTCTACGATCTTTGCCAGGATGCCCTCCCTCCTCACCTCTCCCTTCAGGCTTCCCTTCCTTCATTCACCCAATTCGAATCCCAGCCTTCTGAAAGAAACCTTTCCTGGAGCCCTCCCCACCCCATCTCCCACCCCCAGTGCCTTCTATTAGGAGATGACCTCCGTCTATCCCATATATATTTGGTTGTTTTGGTCGAAGTGTGAGCTCCTTGAGAACTGAGCATTTTTTTTTTTACCTTTTTCTGTGTCCCTAGGGCTTAGAACAATGCCTGACACAGATTTTAATGATTGTTGACTGACTAAATTGTTGTCTTCCATCAGGATCAGAGAACTGAAGCTGAAAGAGACCATCCAGGCCACCTTCTTGCACTCCTTAGTTTGCAGAAGAAGAAATCGAGTCTTGGGAAAGATAAACGACTTTCCCCAAGGCCATGCAGGTAGTCAGAGGCAGAGCCAGGATCCAAACCTAGGTCTTCTGCCTCCAAATCCAGGAAGCTCTCTTTCTATGGTAACCCACTAGTTCATGCTTCCTTCTACACATAACTAAGGGAGGCAAGATCAGAGCCTGTACATTAAGTGGTCCTGTTAGGCAGACACCCATATGGACAGTAAGAGAGAAGGTCTCAGAGATAAGAAACCCAACTTAAGTTGGGTGGGCTGGGAATCTCAGGTCCTAGGAAGTAGACCTTATTCAGTAAACATAGGAGACCCATTAAAGATTTCGGAGGGTAGAAGGAGGAGATGAAAGGAGTGCTTTCGGAGGAAGATTAATCTGGCTGGGGGACAAAGGATGGGAGAGGCTTAAAGTGGAGTGATTAGTGGAGAAGCTATTGACAAGTGACCATGGAGAGGAAGAAGGAGGCTCAGACCTGAGCCAAGCAGAAAGTCTACATGTTTACAGAATGGGAAAAGGAGGAAAAAGCCAAAGAGATAAGAAGATCGCACGCAGGACCTGAGAGGTTCACCTGATTCAACTCTGATTGTACAGGATACTGGCACCTAAATAATGATGATAATAAAATAACAATAAGATCTGGCATTTTTACGCTGGCATTATGCTAACTAAGGGTTTTACAAATATCTCGTTCTGACCTGCACAACTACCACGAGAGGTAAATGCTGTGATTATACCCATTTACTATGGAGGAAACAGGTAAACAGGTGCTAAGTGGCTACCTTAGGGTCTCACAACTAGGAAGCATCCAGGATGGGATTTTTAACTCAGGTCTTCCAGCGTCCAGGCCCGGCTCTCTGTCATTCCACAGTGCCACCTAAGAAGGGCTAACTTTTGTGCCAAGCGCTTTGCAAATATCTCATTCTGATCCGCACAACAACCTTGGGGGGGGTGCGGGGGGGGAGGGTGTTATTATTCCCATATTACAGATGAGGAAACTGAGACAGAGGTTAAATCACTTGCCTGGGGTCACACAGCTAGTAAGTTTCTGAGGCTGGATTTGAACTCAGGACTTCCAGGCTCCAGTCCCCATGCTCTGGACCAGGAAAGGAGCTGAAAAAAAAAAATCCTCCTCTCTGGGATTACCTCTAGTTTACCATGTA
>JAQQSZ010002575.1:0-14717 GCA_028646595.1 Phalanger gymnotis
AGCCACTTAATTCCTCCCACCAGGTGGGCCTGGGGCCAGAAGCAACTGCAGCCTAGTTCTAAAGCTGCCCCAGGGGCAAACTCAGTCCTGCAGCTTTTCCCACTAACCTTCTCTGATGTCTTTGCTCTTTGTGGGTTGAGAGGTCTGGTACATGCCACAGCTCAGTATTTCAGGATGCCAGGGCACTTTCCGCTTGTCTCCTGGTCTGGTAGGTCTACGTCTGGTCTGTTCGCGCCGGGCTCAGCTCTGCTCCCCTCGGCTGGGGGCTGGGAGCTCCGTGTAGGACAGACCTTACCCAGAGACCATCCAGGCTGTCCTGGGGTGGGGCCCTGCTTCCCTCTGCCACTTTGTGGGTTCTGCAGCTCTAGAATTGGTTCAGAGCCATTGTTTTATAGGTTTTTGGAGCGACTTGGTGGGGAGCTCACTCCAGTCACTGCTTCCCAGCCGCCATCTTGGCTCCGCCCCCAGGTTACTTCTTAATAAGCATTTTTAAGGAACAGGATGCCACTTACAGGCTATGGTAGTTGCTGATAAAAGGCTAAATCTCTCCCCATCCTCTTCATTCTTCCCTCTGGTTGGAGAGGAAATGAGATATGAAGTGTCAGATGGGTGAGGGGGAGCTGGGGTTTTTTATGGATAATGCTTCAGGGAAGCATAGAGAAGGAAAGTACCATGAGCTAGATACTGGTAGTATCTCTCACTACCCCAGGTCTGCTGGCTTGTTTGATCTTACATCCTCACATCTCTCCTTATTTCCATGTATTCTCTGCCATGTCACAATTTCTTGGCTCCACTTTCTTTCAACCTTTGTAACATAGGAAGATCCCTATTCCTCCTCCATTTCTCCATGTGACTTTTCTGCATCTTGTTTACATGGCTTCTCTGCATCTTGGCATATAACTTCTCAATGGGAGAAAGTTCCTTACAAGGTCAAAAGCCCTGGAAACATGGAGAACTCCTGGTAATGGATACATGCTGGCATTCCTGCCCCACTAAATCTCAATGGTAATATTTCTGAAGGAGAAGTTACACAAGTTTAGGTAGCATAGCAATTTTTGTGCTAAGCGAAGTACGGGAGAGCAAAGATCGCCAGCCTTGCTATATCTGCTTAGCCCTTTTTGGTTGATTTGCATAGCAACCAAGGGAATTATGGAGGTTGAAAAATATTTCCTCATCTCAGCTTTACCCAGCTTCTTTGCAGTTTTGCTAAGTGAAAGCCCTAAGATAATTTAATGGGGATCTTGTGTAGGGACACAGTGGGTATTATAGAAGATGAAAGGAATTTTAGGTCATAAATCAATTAGGAATTTAGACCGCGAGACTCTAAGCAGCAGCGAGAAAAAAAAGGCAATTTAAAAGATACTTAAAAATAGCCAGTCTTTTCTTGCTAACTGACTTGGTGTGGCTGGATGGAGACTATAACACAAGACAGTTAAAGATAGTCCTATGGGTGTATGTTAGAAGTGACAGACATCTTCCCTCATGGAGAAAAAACTTGACCACAGCTAAAGACCAGCTGTTTAGTTCAACAAAGAAGCCTTAGAACACACCTTATGACCGCTATCCTGTCTCTCCTTGGTAGCCAAAATCTCTGTATAAATGAGAGTTGTTGTGGTTGTGGTTGTTGTTGTTGTTTTCTTCTTCTTCTTCTTCTTCTTCTTCTTCTTCTTCTTCTTCTTCTTCTCCTCCTCCTCCTCCTCCTTCTCCTTCTTCTCCTCCTTCTCTTTCTCCTTCTCCTTCTCTTTCTCCTCCTCCTTCTTCTTCTTCTTCTCCTCCTCCTTCTCCTTCTTCTCCTTCTCCTTCTTCTTCTTCTTCTTCTTCTTCTTCTTCTTCTTGAACTAAACAGCTGGTCTTTAGCTTCTTCTTCGTCTTCTTCTCCTCCTCCTCCTTCTCCTTCTTCTTCTTCTTCTTCTTCTTCAACTAAACAGCTGGTCTTTAGCTGCTGCTTCTTCTTCTTCTTCTTCCCACAGGAAGTAATAATTGTCCACCAAGACAAGAGGAGGCTATAGTCTTGTGCCAGTGGAGGGAGCATACACACTGTCAAAATCATGCATCATTTGAAATTTTGAAGTAATGATAACTTTTGTAAATACACATACCCATATATAAAGTTCTTCCTAATCAAGTTTCTATTTTCTTAGTGTCTTGAAAAAGCAATGAAAAGTTCTCAGTAATGCCAAAGTATGGTTAAGTGTTTTGTCAAAACAGTTTCTTGGCATGAAATATGGCAGTTTCATACATTTCTGATACCAAGAAATAAAGACATCATCTACAAATGCAGAATACTCTCTGTAGTCCAAAAATAGACTTTACCCTAAATTTTATCACAAATAGATCACCTACACAGAACAATGAAATCTTTAAAAAGATAGAGAAACATAGTGTAATAGTGTGTTGATATTCGTTTCCTATAAAAAGACATTCCTCAGCATTCTAAATAAAGGTTGCTGGAAAGCAGAAAATTCAACAATTGAATAGGTTTCATGGAGCTAAGAAAATATGCCAGCACACAGACTCGAGGTCATTATTTGCAGGTGACATATCAAGATCTCTAGATTTAGTTAAGAAAGAATGAAATTCCCCCCTCAAATATTTAAGAGTATGTTTGCAGGAGATTTTTGAGAATCTGAGGATAATAAATATTTTAACATCAACTGAAGGACGGAATGTGAAATTTACTGATTAAATCTTTGGGATATATGATGTGAAAACACAAAGGAGATAGAAAATGTAATAAAGGCAACACAAAGAAAAATCACAGAAGTTGGCTTAAGATAACAAACACAGCAAACCAAGTCATGTTTATGAACACTCTTAGTTGGAATGAAATAGTACTAAAGAAAATCTCTAGGATAAAAAATATCATTTTATTCATCCTTTCTTTTAATTCCCAGGAGTTATTCGTCATAGAATGGTTATAGCTTCGCAGACTCAAAAGTTTTGGTCAGAAACTTCGGCAAAAATAATTTCAAAGGTGAGAAGACCTCATCTTAGATTGGAGCATTTAATAGAATTTTAAATGTACAGAGCCACCAATTTACAGTCTTTTAAAAATGTATGCATTTGGAGGTGGGGTTTGCCATATCTGTCAAACAATTCTAGCCACTAATAAATAGAGACTAAATCAATGGGAGAAAAATAGTCACAGTCCTTTCGTTGGTCTGATCTGATTTGAAGAAAAACATTGTGGGCATCTTATTGCAATATTCTAATGGATCTCATTGAAGTTCATAGTACCTCCAATAATGCAGATCACTGCCTGTCCACAACTGCTGGCCATCTTGTCCATGTCTTACCCTCAATCCGGCATAGGGGGTCTACCCAACATTCTGGAGGCCTTCTTCTCATTTTCATGATAAAGGTGTGAACATCAGCGGAACAAATAGGTTGACTCTCAGTATTCGTTTAGTCTCAATGCAACCAGTTAAACTCCTCCTCCCATTCACAATTACTCATTTGTAGTGTGTTCCAGTCTGCTCATACCCATTACACACCTCTCCATTGCTCTTTGGAGGATCTCCAGCTTTAGTTCTTCAGAGACTATGTTGTTGTGGTTTAGTTGTTTTTAGTGGTCTCCAACTCTTCGTGACCCTTTCTTGGTGGTTTTCTCGGCAAAAATACTGGAGTGGTTTGCTATTTCCTTCTCCAGTTCATTTTACAACTGAGGAACTGAGGCAAATAGGGTTAAGTGATTTGCCCAACGTCACACAGCTAGTATGTGTCTAAGGTCAGAGTTGAACCCAGGTCTTCCTGACTCCAGGCCCAGCACTCTATTCATTGTACCATCTACCTTCCTGTCATTAGAGACTTTAGTATTCCATAATTTACAACTATAATACATCACTAGAATGATAGGATAGGGGATAGAGACCAGACTTATGATTATATTGGTATAGGGAACTCCTGAGAGAGAAAACTCCCTTTACCAATGGAGGTTGTCTTATAGCATTAGAATTGCCTCAAGAACTAAGACATTATGTGACCAGCACAGGGCCACAAAGCTAGTATGTGTCAGTGGGATTTGAATCAATCCATCAGCCCACAAGTATTTATTAAGTACTTATATGTGCCAGGCATTATGCTAATTGCTGACACAAGTACAAAGGATGAAACAATACCTACGTGTAATGAGGTTACATTCTAAGGGAGTTGTTTACTCATTCAGTTGTGTCCAACTCTATGTGACTCCATGGACCATTGCATGCCAGGTCTTTCTATCTCCACAGTCTCTCAAATCTGTCCAAGTTAATGTTCATTGTTTCCATGATACTATCTATCCATCTTATCCTCTGCCATCCCCTTTTCCTTTTGCCTTCAATCTTTCCCCAGATCAGCATTTTTTTCCCCCAGTGAGTCTCATCTTCTATTATGGGGCCAAAGTATTTGAAGCTTCAGCTTCAGTATTTGACCTTCCAGTGAATAGCCTGAATTAATTTCTTTAAGTATTGACTAATTCGATCACCTTGCTGTCCAAGGGAGTCACAAAAGTTTTCTTCAGCACTACAGTTCAAAGGCGTTGATTCTGCGGTGCTCATCTTTCCTTAAACTGGACAAATAGATATGAAATATATAAATATAGTTTTAGCATAAATACAAAGTTAGTAAATATAAATATATTCAAAACAGTTAAGTGCAAGGTAGTATAGGAAAAAAAGTCACTAGCAGTTGAGAGGATCAGGAAAGTTGTGTGCTAAAGATGCTGCTTGATTCCATGATTCTAGTACCCTGGTCCCTCCTTTCCTCGTTCCACATTGCTATTACTAGAACCACAGAATCTCATAAAAGGAAAGAGATCTGGTCCAACTAACTTCCTTGTAATTTTCTTGATTTGGCAAGCCACTCACAGAACTCATCAAGTTGTTTATAACAAAATAAACCTTTTACCCTTTCTTGAAGATCAAGTTGCTTTAAATTCTCTTCTGAAAGCAGCAGTTCTTTCTAGAGTAAGAGATATTTTCACAAAGTAATGTAGGCCAGTCCCTAAAAGTTCAACTGCAGAGTCAATTGGAAGAAATATTCAACATTCCCACTGACACATAGATACAATAAGTCCTCAAGAAGAACTGAATCTGCCTTTTATAGAACTTTACTAAATGCTTTTAAAACCTGGAGACCACTTAAAAGGAAATTGATACACAGTGCAGGAAGTAGAATGTCACTTATTCCATGGGAAAAAAAAATCTTTGGCACGAGGGTGTGTTTGTCATCTATGCTAGTCTTCTGAAGGATTCTAAAGGACAAAAGAAGACATATTGAAAGTTTATTGAAATAAAACTTTAATTTTTTCTGTCGTTGCTAATTACAAAGGACACAGGTGTATAAAACACACATATGTAACTATATATACAAAGGCATGCATGGAATGTGGGCCTGGTAGAACCGAGTGTGCCCGCACATCCAAGCAGGAACCTGGGACACCCAGTCCATACCCTATGCACTCATGGTCACATCTACATATGAGAGGGAGGAGGAGGTAGTAGAGAGAGAGCTGGTCTCTGAGCCAGGAAGACCTGTGTTTACATGTTGTCTCTAACACGTACTGTCTAGGAGACCTTGAGTATTTCATGTCTCAGTGCTCTTGGCAACTCTCTGAGACTATAAGTTGAAGAGAAAATGCCAATCTACATTGGTCGAGGGAGCTTCCTCAATCAGTAGTTCCCTATATTAAAGGGTATCATAGATTTGGTCACTATGTGTGTGTGTGTGTGTGTATGTATGCATGTATATATGAATAAGCAGGATGGCATAGTAGACAGTCCATAAGAACTAGGATCATGACAATCTATGTTCAGTTCATGCTAGTGATGCCTGTTAATTGTGTGACATTGGCCAAGTCACTTAAGCTCTCAATACTACAAGCAATTTGAAGAATATATTAGTGATGTTCATCTGCGTTAGTAGAGGGAGTTTTCAAATCAAGGAATTCTTCATATTGATTAATTCATAAGTCTAGGACAAACAATACAAGCAAGCAAATTTGACCATGTGATTGCCCAACTAGATCAGTTCCAGATGGTTGCCTACTGCCTCCTGGATAAAATATAATTTTTTTCTGAAAGCTTTTAAAGCTGTATATAGCCTGCCCATGCCTCCCTGCTCCAGCCTCATTGGACATTACTCCCCCTCCCACACTCTGCAATTCAGCCAAATTAGCCTCTTGGTCCCTTATTCATGACACTCCATATCCCTTTTCCCCATCTTCGGACTGATCATACGTCCTGCATGGGATTCAGTCTTCTCTTACCTCTGCCTGATAGAGTTCTTCTCTTCCTTTAAGATGCTGTTCAGGCAGCATTTTCAGCATGAAGCCTTCCTTGATGCCCCCAAATTCTAGTACTCTTCCTCCCAAACTACTTTGCATATCCAGAGAGGTCAAAAAGTCAGTGTAGTTTTAAGCTACTAAAGCTTAAAATTGACTTCGGGGACAATCTATAGTTATGCTTATCAACTTTATTTTTATGTTGTATGTATTTTTCTATGTACTTGTTGTATCCCTCTTTAGAGTGTAGGCTAATTGGAAGTAGGAAATGTTTCTTTCTTTGCATTGGTATCCCTAGTGCCTAACATAGTGCCTGGTACAGCATTGGTGCTTAATAAACACTTATTGATTGATTATGTATGTGTATATATATATATATATATGTATATACTCTACAGAATATATATATATGTGTGTGTGTATGTATATACACAGAAGCCAAGAAAACCTGGGTTCAAATCCTATCCCTAATATACACATACACAAGCATATACACACATGCACATATACACATATACATATACACACATATACATATATGTATACACATATGTATATACATATATTCTGTATAATAGTAGAGTATATATGTATATTTACTTGCATACATACATATATATTCTGTAATTAAATAAGTACCCATAGTAATTCTTCTGCACTTAATAGCTTCTTCAAACACATTCTCTAAAGTTGCAAATTTTTTAATTAAAAAAAGTTGAAAAGAAAATTTCTCTCAGGGTGACAGCAATGTCAGTGGTAATGAAATGTTTCTGTTGACTTTTACTGAGGTGACTTAGACAGCTCAGGATGCCTGCATACAACTTGCCAGCTTCTCAGATCCTTGTCATGCTCTCACATGGTAAGCCAGTCCTTCTATGGTTGATGAGAGGACTAGATTACTAAAGAGAATATATTAGCATAGTAAACTCCAGCTTTTGCTCAAATAATTGGGCAGATGATAATGGCCTGATCATGACATCTGGAAGAATTACTGCCAAATATGCTCCCTTAGTTCATAGAATATACCCCAAGGTATGTCCACAGTTCAAACCAGAGTCTATTTCCTCTCCTCCCCCACAAAGGACAAATTGCATGTCAACATGCCACTAAGTGCTAGAAATCTATGTTATGGCATCTCCTGTTGCATTCAACTCTGACTTGATTCTTGTAGAACAAATTTTCTTCCTAAAAAGTGTTGATTTCTTTATCCGTTACATTTCTCTTTCTCTCTCTCCCTCCCTCCCTCCCTTGCTCCTCTTTCCCCCCTCCCTTTCTGTCTCTGTGTCTGTCTCTTTCTCTGTCTTTCGAAGTGCTTGAAATAGGAAATAGCATCAGGGAGAATTTATTTCTCTATTTGCTTGCCTTGGCAGTGTAACCTCTACACAAGTGGGAGAATGGGTAGGCTATCTTTGGATTATCATCACATTTATAGCTAATCTCAGTTGAGATGCTTTCCTGTAGAAAAGACTACAAGAGATATGAAAAAATAGATAATGTCATAGAACTCTTCAAAGATTAATGATTCTTTAAAAAAAAGATGTTCTCAGTAAATAATTCCTGCCCTTTCCTCCCTTTCCCCCCTCCCGCCCCTGTCTTTACATACAAAGCAATCAGTGCTAGTTTGAGATGAATAAAGCCTGGCATTCCACTGAATGATCATTTCCATCTTGAATCCTTAGGTATCAATTTCTGATAATACTTATATAACAAGGAACTGATTTACACAGAGAGTACTGCTGGGGTTGTTCCCTAAGAGGAAAGACTGTGGAACTTGTTCCTGAGAGAAATGTGATGACACGTAATAGAATTTCCCTTGAGAGACTTCTGATCAATCTATCGACATCCTATAGCTGGTTCCAATCTGCCAGTGATATGGTGAATGGCACCTTCTTTGGATGTAATTGTAGAAGCCAAACTGGGAGGTGCCACCAAAAGTCTTTAGTCAGTCTAAGTCTTTTCTCTTTCTTAGTTTGATTTCTCTTTAACTGACTTCTTCCTGTCTGGTAGGAAACAGTGTGTTAAAGGGAAAGGCCTTAGACCTTTTATTATAGAATACATCTTTTTATTAAGGAGATTTGTCCTGTGAAGTTTGAATTCAGTCAAAGGGCCACACTTGAGGACCTAGAGGGCAACATGTTACTTCGAGGCCATCGGTTCCCCTCACCTGCCTTAGACCTTTTCCCTATCCAAGGCTGACACAAGGCCTTATGGATACAGGCCTCAACCTTTGTCTTTTACATTTGTTCTTTTGTTTTACATGAAGTAGATTAATTTGGAGGTTATAACCTTTTGATTTTTGAAAGGACAGGACAGTAAGCTATCTGAATCCTGGAGTGCAGGAGTCAAGTCTATGTTGGGTTTTGTAGCCAGCCTAGCATCAACTTCCTGAGAATAGAAAATCAGACTTTGGTACGCAGCAATGCCATATTTAGACACGAACTTGGGCAGAGCAATGCTAAGTAGACAGTACATTAAACCTGAGCCCACTCTTCCCAGAGACCAAGGTGGTTTGGGGAAGAGTGCTGAGATGTTTGTCAGATCAAATCAAGAAGCATTTATTAAGCACCTACTATGTGGCAGACACTGTTGTAAGTGCTGGTGATACAAAGGAGCTCACAATCTAACGAGGGAGACAGCATGCACATGAATTGGAGGTAACCTTGGAGGGAAGGCTCTAGCATTAAGAAGGATCAGGAAAGGTTTTTTAAGGAAGATGAGATTTTAGGTGAGACTTGAAGGAAACCTGAGAAGGCAGGAGATAGAGATAAAGCAGGAGAAAGAGATAAAAGAGAGAATGCTAGGTTCTCTAGAACCGACTTTCTGAAAACGTTCATATGGATGTTCTCGATTTATCTTCAAATTACATATTTCTTTGTAAAAAACTAAATGTAATCAAGGAGATAAAAGAAATTGGGGCACTAGTCATTGGTGGCTAACAATTTGAGTGAACACATCCAGAATGGAGATTTGAGTGTGGTGTTAGCATTAGCTAAAGACATTTGAACCCCTAGGAGGTACACCTAGAACCCTGATAGGGAGATGTAGCAGCCTGGCTCCAGGATAGTGAGGCCAGAGCATATGTACTATACTTAGATCAGGTCTCATCCCTCTCTTCCTTTCTTCCTCTCTAGCCTTTGTAAGTTGTTAGGCATGTAAAGAATCAAAGGTCTGTGAAAAAGCAATGTGAAAAAGGGTTTGATAGAAAGGAAAAAGAGCTAGGAGACTTTCTTCTACAGGTCTTTTGCAAGGCATTTAACCTCTGTAGGGGTCTCCATTTGCTCATTTGTACAATGGGAAAGAATTATAATACCTGCCTTTACTATGTCAAGAGGTTGTTATGAGCATAAAATGAGAAGAGGCATGCAAATGTTTTGATAAAATATCAAGTTGTTCTCCAGGGACAAAAGAGTGTCCAACATATTAATTTAAAAAAATATTAGGGACAACCATTGTGCTGGTCTCCTGCTTAATATTTTGTTGTTGTTCAGTCATGTCTAACTCTTTGTGACTCCATTTGGGGGTTTTCTTGGCAGGGATACTGGAGTGGTTTGCCATTTCCTCCTCTAGCTCATTTTGCAGATGAGGAAACTGAGGCAAACAGGGTTAAGTGACTTGCCCAGGGTCCCACATATAGTAAGGGTCTGAAGCCAGATTGGAACTCAAGAAGATGTCTGTCTGACTCCAGGCCCAGAACTGTATCCACAGAGTCACCTACCTGCCTACTTAAAAATTTGGCCTCACTTAAATGGATCTATATTTTTAGGATTGTAGATTTAGAAGGAGGAGGGGGTTCAGAGGTCATTTGGTGCAACCCCCTCATTTCACATATAAGGAAACTTAAATAAGAGAGGTAAAATGACTTTTTCAAAGTCATACATGTAGCAAGTAATAAAGGAAAGGTTTGAACTCAATTCCTTTGACTCCAAAGCCACTGATCTTTCCAGTATGCTACTCTGCTTTAGAGATGTGGTTGTTTCTTTCACTGGAGTAGATTCACATCCTTCCATCCCCTAAGTCTTAGAGTCCTGTGACATCTTTCTGTAAATCCTTGCTAGAGGATACAGCCAAAGTACCTGAGGTGCTCTCCTAGTTCATTTACTATCTTGTGAAAAACAGTGCAACACTTGGGTTGTCTCATGGATTATTTCTTACTCTTGTTGAACAACCAGCCTATATCCTCTTCTGGTTATATATGTTCTGGAAGATGTCTTTTATGCTATTTCTCGTTTACAAGTTCATGGGAATATGCTACAGCTTGCTTATGCAGTGTGGTTGAAAAAAAGCACTGTGCTAAGTGCTAGAAGTATAAATACAAAATTAAGTCAGGTTCTACTTTTGAGGAGTTTACATTCTAGTTGGGGAGACAATACGAAGGAGAGTGCTGTTCAAGGTGGGGTGCTTTCATTTGTAAAAACACAGGGATGGTAAATGGAGCCACTGGGAGAAGATTGAATTACCCCTTTCATGTGTCTTTAAAAAGATTTTTTTCTTTTTTATTGTGAATTTAATTTTCAGATGTTACCACATTTCTTTCTATCTCTGCAAGTCTGCATTTCTGATTCTTTTACCATCATGGTATTCCATGATTTGTTACTATTTGGCATGACCAGGAAGACAGGAGCAGATGATTGGACTATAAATTACACTATTATTTTAGTGATTTTAATCTGCTCACTGTTAGTCAATTAGGCAGTCAACAAGCATTTAGTAAGTGCTTACTATGTGCCAGGCATTGTGCTAAGCACTAGAGATTCAAAGAAAGGTAAAAAAAAACCAGTCTCTGCCCTCAAGAAGCATACATTGTAACTGAGAGGGTGGGAAGGGGGGAGCAACATGTAAACAACCAGGTACATACGAGATATATCCAGAGTAGATGGAAGGTTATCTGAAGGACAAAGGCATTGTCACAACAGACCATTCTAAAGCAAAACAAAACACCAATATTATCCTAGTGATATTATAAGGCTTCAGATACAAAATAAGAAATTCATTTCCCAAGCCATATAGCCATATAGAAGCTATATAGTCTAATAGGTGAATTATACACACATAACTATGATGTAAAATAGAATATAAGAAGTCCATAGAGAGGTCCAAACAAAGTGCTTTGTGAGGTCCAAAGAGGGAGAGCTAATTATAAATTGATTGGAAAGATATTTTTTTTAAAAGTGTGTTTTTATTGACATCTTTGTTTTCAAATCATCTGCATTTTCCAGTGTATTCCTCCTCTACCCTTCCAGAGAGCCAACCTTTATGATATAAAGCATAAAAAAAAGGAGGGGGAAAAACAGTTCCAGAAAACCAACTAACATTGAAAAAGTCTGACATTATTGGCAGTGTTCCATATCCATAATCCCTCACCTCTGCAAAGAAGTTGGGATCTTGTATTTGGGAACAAGCTTGGTCACTGTAATTTTACAGGATAGTGTCAATTGTTTTGTCATTCTTTCCATGTTTGTTGTTATTGTGTGCATTATTTTGGTTCCAGTTCTTTGCTATCACAAAAAATGCTGCTATATTTTGGTGTATATGGAATCTTTCTCTTTATCCATGACCTCCTTGGGTATATGCCTAGTAATGGAATTTCTGGGTCAAAGGGAAATGGGAAGTATGGGAAGAAAGAAGGAATAAGCATTTATTATTGTACCTACTATATGCCAGGCATTATGCTAATCACTTTCAGATATTATCTTATCTGATCCTTATAACAGCCCTGCCTGGTAGGTACTTTTATCATCCACATTTTACAGTTGAAGAGCCTGTGGCCAACAGAGGTTAAATGACTTGGCAAGGGTCACACAGCTAGTAAGTGAGACCTAGATTTGAACTGAGATCTTCCTGACTCCAGGTCCAGTGCTCTATCTACTTTGCCACCTAGTTAGTTATTTGCATAATTCCAAATTGTTTTCCACTTCCACCAACAATGCATCAGTGTGCTTGTTTTCCCACAGAATTCCAAATGACTTTCCAGAATGATTAGACGAGTATGTATTTCCAACAACAATACATTAGCATGCTCATCTTAACTATTTCCTTCTTTTGGCCATCTTTGCCAAATTGCTAGGTGGGTGCAAGATAAAAACTCATTTTGATTTGCATTTCTTCTTCTATTAATGATCTGTAGTATTCTTTCATATGGTTGTTAATAGTTTGCAATTCTAACTTGGGGAACTATTTGCTCATATCCTTTGGCCACTTACCTTTTGGACAATGCCCTCTGACATTACATAGTTTTGTTGGTTGCCCATGTAACTTGGGTAACATATACTTATCACAGACATTTAACATAAAGATTTTTTTTCCCAATAGACTTTTTTTTAATCCCAGTTCTTTTAGTTTTGTTTTTGCAAAACTTTTTCATTTTCATGTTTAGCACATGTAAATTTTGGATTTACTTTCCCAATCCTCACCTACACAGTCAGGTCAGGTCCCCAGAACTCTGCTCTGTCCTGTAGGGGTCCTAGAGTTAACTAAAGGGCTGGGGAATTTTCTTTTTAATGCTTCATAGCTTATGAGCCTTCCACTTATGTGCTTCCCACCATGATTATCAGTTGATATCAAGCTGTCAGCCAGGAAAAAGGGGTATTCACTAAGGTTACAAGGTAACAAGATCAGTTGATATAAAACATCTCACCAAAGTCTGTGATCTACTCTTCTCTCAGTGTGTGTGTGTGTGTGTGTGTTTGTTTGTGTGTGTGTGTGTGTGTGTGTGTGTGTATATATCTATAAATATATATATCTATATGAGAGAGAGAGAGAGAGAGAGAGAGAGAGAGAGAGAGAGAGAGAGTCCAGGGAAAAGTGTACTCAAGCTTAGAGAGTACATGAGGCAAAAGGATGACTCACAGCTCTTAGATGTTCTTTTACTGGAATCCTTAAGATGTTCCCCTCTGGTTTGTTGTGGTCCCCCTACCCCACCCCATAGGCTCTTTGTAGTGCCTTGAATCTGTTTCAGTTCTGTTCTTGGTTTCCAAGGCAGACATTACCATCATGTATTTTATTCTGAAACACTTATAGGACATTAAGGAAAAGTCCAAATCCTTTGAACTCTTCAAATTCACGAGGCTCCTCTAGAGCAAGACTGAGGCCACCGGCCTTGAGCTCTGCTTCACCGATTCCCCCAACCTACTCTTTTATCTCTCCCCCACCCCTTCACTTAGTCAGTTCCTTCTCACAGGTTTAGTTAGAATACTCTCTCCTTTCCACTGTTAAGCACTTGAATCTCTTGGGCCTGAACTGGCTCAATATTTTATAGACAACCCAGAGGACATGATCAAGTTTCCTCAGCCAATCTGAATATCTTTCCTGTGCAATATCTCTCTAATTGAGCCAGACCTTTTGATGAACTTGGTCTAATGCCAGTGATTGATTGGTTAAATAGAGAAGTGTTCTTACCTGGTTAAGGTATCAAAGCTTAGCATCTTGCCACTGACTCTAAATGGAATGGACTGATCTGATTTATTTATTCAATTGACTCCTTATCAAAATTATCTACTTTATATCAAGTGATCTTTATCTTTTGGTTAAAAATTTATCTCCTGGCCATATCTGGGAAAGGTACCTGATCTGGTTCTCTTTTAACATATTTATTATCATCCAACACAATTACTAGGGTTTATATTGGTTTTCTTCATGTGCTCACAAGTTTGTTTTCTGGGGTTACCTCTCTCCCAGAACTCTCAACTTTCGGACCTGTTTACTTGAGTTTCAGAGGTTTTTTTTTTGTGGCAGGGGGAGTAGATCTTGAGTGGATGGAAGAGTTAACATTTTTTTCTTTTCTGTTTTCTTCATTATTGTCTATATTTGATCTTTTTCAGATATTTATTAGGATCTGTGTTGAAGAGCTCTACAACTTTTCATATCACCATTACCTAGAAGTTGATAAGCTGGGTCTTGAATCATTATTTATTTATTTAATATTTTTAGTTTTCAGCATTAATTTTCACAAGAGTTTGAATTACAAATTTTCTCCCCATTTCTACTTTTACCCCACTCCAAGATGGCATATATTCTGGTTTCCCTATTCCCTGGTCAATCTTCCTTTCTGTCACCCTACTCCCCCACATCCCCTTTTCCATTACTTTCTTGTAGGGCAAGACAGATTTTTATACCCTATTGCCTGTATATCTCATTTCCTGGTTGCATGCAAAACATTTTTTTGAACATCTGCTTTTAAAACTTTAAGTTCCAAATTCTCTCCCCTCTTCCCTCCCCACCCACCCTCCCTAAGAAGGCAAGCAATTCAACCTAGGCCACATGTGTATCATTATGCAAAACCCTTCCACAATACTCATGTTGTGAAAGACTAACTGTATTTTGCTCCTTCCTATCCTATCCCACTTTATTCAGTTTTCTCCCTTGACCCTGTCCCTTTTCAAAAGTGTTTGTTTTTGACTACCTCCTCCCCCTATCTGCCCTCCCTTCTATCTTCCCCCCTATTTTATCTTCTTCTTCCTTC
>JAQQSZ010002576.1:0-14717 GCA_028646595.1 Phalanger gymnotis
TGAGCGGAGCAGAGCCAGGAGAACATTATACACAACCACAGATATATTGATTCTGTGATGACTAACCCTGACAGACTTTGCACTTCTCAGCAACACAATAAGCAGAGATAGCTCCAAAGGACTCATGATGGAGAGGGCTGTCTACATCCAGAGAAAGAACTATGAAGGATGAATGCAAATCGAGGCACACTTCATACTCGCCTTTTTCTCCCCCGTTTTTTTTTTCTCTCTTTTGTATTTGTTGTTGGGTTGTGGTGTTTTTTTTTTGGTTCTGTTTCTTCTTTCTTATGAGTCATTCCATTGGTCATGGTTCTTCTCCACAACTTGACTAGTGTGTAAATTAATTCAATGCCAAGTTATACACATGGAAGTTATATGGCATTCCATGCCTTCTTGGGGAGGGGGGGGAGGGAAGGAAGAAAATCTGGAACTCAAAATTATGTAGAACTGTTTGTTGCAAACTAAAAATTAAAAAAAATGTTTTTGCAAAAAAAAAATAAAAAAAGTTATAATGAGCTATAACTCCAAAGAGATCAAAGAAATAGGAAAAATTATTTGACCCAAGAGGCTAATGTGGAACTTCTTCCAGCCACTTAGTTTCTTCTGATGATGGAACTCACAAAACATTTTCTTTTGCAAGGCCAATTAAATCACTTAGAGGACCAAGATGGAGATTTCTGATTTAGAATTGAGGTTTTGGTAAATATGGAGGTGAAAAGGACCAATATCTTTTTAAAACTAGTATTTATATTTTAATCTGTTATTGGAACTTTATTTCTACTAAATTCTGTAGTTTGATTACATTCTTCCCAAAAGCCTAAATAACTACTGTGGGCTAAGCTATAGCAAGTTGGTGTGAGAACATTATGCTGCTCTGTTAGCAGTTTTTTTTTCTTTTTTTACTAATAGAAACTATAGGAATGTTCATCCATCCAGAGATGGCTTACTAAATTATTGTATAAGAAAGTTGTAGAATACCATGGTGCTACAATACATGAAAAAAAAAATATGAATTCAGACAAATCTGGGAGAAAAATCCTGCACGGGTTAATGCAGGGTTAATGCAAAGGGAGGTGAACAGAATGAAAACAATATAAAATAAAAAAAAAAGTATTGAAAAGTCTAATAACCTTGTAGCACTTTTCCATAGAGAACTGGTGAAGATGCATTTCACCTACCTCTTGACAGAGAAATGATATACTCAAGATGAGGAATGAAATGACCAGAGTAGGAATTTGTTTTACTCCACTATGAAAATTTGTTTCAAAGTTTTCTTTTACTTTTTCAAATGAAGGCCAGGAATAGAAGAGATAGGAAGGTTCCCAGAACACTTGGGTGAGCTCCATGTGGCATAGATATGCTAAGATATAGATAAAAGTTACACAGTGTTATCTCACCAACATGTTGTAGCTCAGCCCAAGGTAGTAATTTAGATTTTTGAAAAGAATGAAATTAAGCTACACTGAACTACAGAATTCAATAGAAATAAATTTATTTACAATAAGATATTAAAATATGAATATTATTTTAAAAAGGAACTGGTCCAATTCACCTCCATATTTACTATGGCATCAATTCTGAATCAGATATATCTATCTTGGTCCTCTAAATGATTTCGTTGGCTTTGCAAAAGTAAACCTTTTATGAACTCTACAACTAGAAGGAACCATGTGGTCAGGAGAAGTTTCCTGCTAGCTCTCTTGGGCAAGATTCACAAGCCATTAAAAAATTTAAAAAAAATTAAAGATTGACAAGCCGTTGTTCTAGTAATGCATCATATTGCTGTTTAAACTTTTGTAGCTTTCCAGTTGCCCTGTTGGTGAAAACATGCACTCTATCAACAAATCACCAGTGGAATAAATCATCAAATTGTGCCTAGTAATATGGCAAATGTAAGAATTCCGTATCATAACCCCTGTCTCCAATTCACATCCTCCCTTGCTCTTATCCTCTTTGCATATATTTCTAATGTCAGTGGGATTCAATGGATTCTTCACTACCATCTCTGGAGCTACGCTTACACTTTTACTTGTGTTTTGTCAGTTACCATTTCCATTATTG
Source organism: Phalanger gymnotis (assembly GCA_028646595.1). NCBI lineage: Eukaryota > Metazoa > Chordata > Mammalia > Diprotodontia > Phalangeridae > Phalanger > Phalanger gymnotis. The sequence goes on from JAQQSZ010002576.1 coordinate 2,062, forward strand.
ACCTTTTCACTTGTATTGTTACTAAGTTCATAGACATCCCCTCTGCCTTCAAGGAATGATCATCAAAAACTCAAAGCATTTTCATATCTCCTGTTTCTTGAATTGATTGGCATCCTATCAAAGAATGAGAAAAAAAAGAATATCTATCCATGGAAACATCAATAAGGACGGGGAAGATATCAAGCATGTTCAGATACAAGGGGGCAATTTAAAGACCAATTGGATAGTGTATTTCATAAGAGATTTCTAATGTATCATCACCATGAGGATCTTTCTGAAGGGAAAGGAGGATATATGGCTGTTAAACATAGGATTATTTTTTATACAAAATCTATTCCTATCTGATGATAATTTTTTCCACTTTTAGAGTTAGCAAACATTGGGATTCTAAATGGACTGGGAAAAAAAAACATAAAACCACAAAAACCACACACCTTTAAACACCTTTGCCAACCTTAAGAGCTAAAGTTGGTTAAACATTTTTTTTTTATTTTTTCCTCTTCACTTCCATTGGGAAGTAGAGTAATAATTTCTTCCACATGACTGCTTAGGGGTTTTCTGGTTTTAAAATTATTTGGGGAACTAGAGGCAAGTATAGAAAATTTAAATGAGAACTTAACCCTTAGATTTTTTGTGGTGGCTGCGATGAAGCCACAAGGCATTCCATATGACTAGTTAAGTGGAATATAGGTAGCCAGAATAGGAAGAAAAAGTAATCTTAAGAACATTGAAAAAATTCAGGCATTGTCCATTACTGCTGCAAAGCAATTTTTGTGGATAGATCAATATGTTTCTTAACTATTGAACATTGTGTTTTAGTCATTTAGAACAAAATTCTTCCTTGAGGCAGTAAGATAAGTCTGGGACAACCCCTCTTAAGACACGCTGGGAAGCAGGCAGGTTACATTTCTATGTAATGTCTTTCTATAATTACTAATATGGCTGCTAAATTGCCCACTCAGATTATACCACACTTTCCTTGTCAGTACTTATGCTTCCTAACTGTTCTTTCTAATTATTGCAGCTCACATAAATATGTTTATTTCTAATAAGCTAATTCGTGATGGTCTTTTGTCCAAAATAACTTGCTGAATGTGTTCTATATTTCTTTATGGTCATTTTGCACTCACTTCTCCATTATGGTGGTAATGAGTACGCAGTAGACCACTTTGCATAACTAAAGTACCTGTTTTATTACTCTGCAATAGTTCTAGCTTTAAGCAAATATTATTCTACAGTTTGGTTAGGGCTAATTGCAAAGCATGTAACTTTATATTTCTCTTACATATTGTGAGTTTTAAGGGATGTGGTAATTTATGATTGAAATTTAATGACAATTTTCATTACTAAAAATAGCTATTGAGGGTCCACTGATGGCCATGTTAAAGTTCCTTGAAAATTCCTTGAAAATTATACTTAATTAACCATTATGCAATCTATATAGTTACCAAATAATTTAATAATATTTGACATACTTTTGTCAACCAAATAAGTGGTTATTCTCTGCTTTGTCACTGGGAAGTGGCATCCTGCACGGCTTCTGTTTTGTTTCCTTTTGTTATGTCTGTAATGTGTTGAACATGCATGAGTTTTGTTTTTTGTTTTTGTTTTGTTTCTAATTAATAACTGGATATACTTAATATTTCATTAGGATTTTATCAAAAGACACAGTAAAAATATTATGATCTCATTGATGAATTTATGTCTTTCAAGAATACAAATTGCTATTTATCTCTAATTCTGATTCTATACAACTCTTCTCCATTTCCTCTCTAACATTTATCTTTGGGGGTCAAAAATATACTGACAGCCTCCTCTAGATGTCTTGACATTATTTGTAAACCAACATAGTTTATCAGCTATTCTGTTCATGTATGTGACTCCTTCTATGTGACTGGTCCTATTCTTCTCCATTCACATATCCCTTTCATATTTTATGCCAATTTATAATATATGATATTTCTTGTGAGGAAATTTTCATAGGCAATATGCTGAATACTATTTATGATCACCATTCTTTTCTATATTTCTTTTTGGGTTATATATTATTTTGATTCCTAAGAAATTGGCATCTATATAGCACTAACAGAGTGGGTATGAATGTGGATATCCACAAATAATTGAACTATCTTGGTGGATGGAGCGCTAAACTTGGATTGAGAAAAAAATTGAATCCAAATCCTCTTACCAACACTTATTAGCTGTGTGACTCTAGGCAAGTCACTAACCTTCACTCAATTTCCTCATCTGTAAAATGGGATTGATTATAGCACCTACTTCCTAAGATTGTTGTAAGGATAACATGAGGTAATATATTTAAATCCTTTTTGCACACTTTAAATCACAATAAAATGCTAGAATCATTGTCATTATTTGGCTAAATGTCCAAGTGTCATATGATGATAGTGATAAGGAGCCACCAAAAATATCACAACGCTTAATTCAGATAAAACCATGAATAAATGTAAATATTTGTCCAAATTCCTTGCTCACAAATACTTGTGTGCAGACACAATTTTGCAAATTTCTCAGAACATCAAAAGAAACTATATAATTTTCAAAGTGCCCTAATTTTGAAGTAAGGAATTTAGCATCTCCATATTATTATTAATCTGAAATGGGACATCATAATATTTCATGATGCTGATGACAGATCTTTTCCTGCCTTGTGTCTTTTTGATTATTGTTGCCAATTAACAGTGAAACACAAGAAACATTAGTAGGCTAAGACCTTTGTACACTTAGAAGAAAAAGGATGACAATCTGCTGTGCGAGCAATAGAGGAACTGTACAAACTCTCTAACATTAGGGAAGCATATATTTCCCTTTGAAATTTTACTCCAAACTGTTGTTTTCTTCCTTGTTGACATTCCATCCTTAAAAAGCAAATAAAAATCCTTATTCTAACTGGCAGGAGTAAAGGACATAAAATTTTTGTAAAATGTATTACACAGATATTTTTCTAAATTTTATCCAAAGGGATAATGAAAAGGCAAAATGGTTTTACGATTTCATTTGGTATCACTCTCTACCTAATTCCAATATCAGAAACATCTTCCTAGTGAGTTGCAGAAGACGATAGAGAATCTTAAGTTAGATCAAAGGCTAAGCTATCCTTACTATGAAAGACACAACAGAGTGCTCTCTGTCTGTCTCTCTCTGATGTATATACATATATATATATATATAGACACACACATATATATGTATATAGACACACACATATATATGTATATAGACACACATATGTATCTATGTATGTATATATACATATGTGCATATATAAACACATGTGCATACATATAAATGTTGGAAATAGGTCACATGGACAAAATGGTCTTAAAGGAAGAACACCACTAAGAAACTGCTTTCCAGAAAAGAGAAGCATTCAAGGGTAGAGGTCCTGAGTTAAAAAAAAAAAAAACAACTATTATTCTGGTCTTCTCATCTCTGCCACATCATTTACCTGATTCACATGAGTTTACTAGCAGAATCCTCCTTCAGAAATTTCAACATTTAAAGTGATCTGAAATCATTAACTATAAAAAAGGAATAATTAAATTTAAGCAAATTTATATTGCCATTTTATCACTCTTATGTATGTCAGCTGTTTTTGGTAATGTGCTCTGAGCCATTGTATACCAGGAAACAGTATTTTGGAATTTTAAAACATTATGTGACTGATACTTCCATGTCTGCAGTTCCTTTTAACTTCTTGAATGTTTTACAATCAGAGATACATTCACTTGAAGAAACAATCAAAGATGAAGGCACAAGAATTTGCTCCCAATAAGGAATATTTATAAAGCCAAGTAAGCAATTAATGTATGAGTGTATTGGTGATAAAGGAGATATTACAATTCAAGATCATGCTCAGACTATTTCATGAGTTTCTACTAGACCTGTAACTGGCAGTTCTGCTGCCCCAAACAGGTAGCATACATTGTGCCTGGGGCAAAGAACATAATATGGAACCTAAACCTTGTTTAATACAGTTTCAGTTAAGGTTAAAAGACCCCAGGACACAAGGCACATGAATAAAAATCTGGGGATGCTAGAAGGACACTGCTAGAAGAGCTACCACTAAGGCAGAGGAGAATTCTGACAGGACCAAATCAAGAATGCACCTGAGATATAGTTGACATCTGGAAGCTTTTTATTTTAACTAATTATTCCTAATCATATGCTAAACTCCATGATTCTGAATGAGAAAAGTTGATATCAAAACCAGCTTAATATTAGTGCCCTGAGGAAAAGTCTCTCAGGCACCAGATCTACCCTTGCCTGGATTTCAGATTAAATTATTTGGTAAAATGTGTGTTTATTTATGAGACCAACATGTAGATTAAAAGAATCTTAAAATTGGAATAGGAATTTCATATGATCAACTTCAAAGTCAAAGTGACAGAAAACTCATTACCCCACAAGTCTATTCATTCCATTTTTTAAGAAATAGAATGTTTATTAGAAAGCATTGATTTCTATGATTGGGAAAAATGTTTATATCGGGCCAAAACTTTCTTCCCTTTATTTTTCTGATCAGTTGCTTCTCTCTCTGTTCTTCTGAGTCAAGAAGAATTAGTCTAATCTTTCTTCTATGTGATAATCTTTTAAATATTTGAAGTCATCAGGTCCCATCAGCCCTTTTGTTCTTTGCACAAATAATTGCCTACTCCTCCTCCATGTGTTCCCTTCCAACAAGCAGTTTGATCATCATTAAAACAGTTAGCCAGATAATCTAAGGTTTTCTCAGTTGGCTATGAGTCTTTGCCTAATAACTAAATAGCAATTTCCAGTTATTACTTCATTTAATTGGCATGGGAAATGTGGCCATTCACAGTTGAATTGTTTTATCAATTATGAAAACATTTAATGCAACATACTGCCCCTCAACCATCTTTTTGAGTAGGGGGAAGAGAAGAATTGGCAAAGTTATAGGATTTTAAAAAGCATACCCCAAGATTCAGAAAAATAAAATCAAATATTTTTCATAAGTTGCAAATGTGCATTGTGTTTATCAGTTTCACATGTTTAAAAATGTCCAAGTCAAAGTCGGTAAAACAATTTTGCTTTTCAATAAGACAGAATGTGGTAGTGTCAACAGTAGCAACTAGAATATATTTAAATCCTATTTGTTATGGACACGCAGAATAAGGGGTCAAAAGTGTTCTATGAGTCATGGCTTCTACTGCCTTGGGCCAGAAAGTTGAAATTGTTAACACGAATATAAACCGTTACTGGAAACTGGGACAGCCAGTAATCCTGGGTTAAGTATCCCAAGTTACTTGTATTAATACAAGTCAGACATCTGATCTTACCCTAAGATTCTAGACTGACATGGACCAGGTCCAGTTCTAGGCATCTGAACTAGAAAGGTTAAGATTCCATATTCCCTAAACAGGGCATTAATGATCTTTTCTCCACAGCTTTAATCTGATGAAATTTCCTGATTTCCCTATGTCTCTGTAAATGTGAGTAGAGGAACAGTAATTCCCAGATAAATATTTAAAGTAAAATACATTTTTTAGATATAGGACTGCTTTCATAGAAAATGAATAAAGTGAAAAGGCCTCATAAGAGGCCATGAAGAATTACAGAAATGTAAAGTACCTAAACAGCCCACTAGTGCACCTGTCAAAAATAAACTACAGCTTGATGAACAATCTTTCCCCCATTCAAATCAACCTCACATAGTATGAGCACCTGAGAAAACATAATCTGGAAGTCCAAGAAAGATAGTCCATAATTTATAAAAAAACAAAGAATTTTGAGCCATTTTGAATCTTACTTAAATAAATGCTAAAGGAAAGATATTTCTCATTTACTAGTCATCTCAGAGAGAGGTAAAGTCAATATCAACTAATCAAATGAGTTCCCTTCAATTTCTCATCAACATACATGGTCCTTCAGATGAAGTTCCATACCATTTGTTGCTGTTGAGTCACTTAGTCATGTCTGACTCTTTAGGAACCTATGTACTGTAGCATCCACTATCTTTCGAAATCTGTTAGAGTTCATGTTCACTGTTTCCAAGATACTATTTATCCATCTTATCCTCCACCATTCCCTATTCTTTTGCCTTCAATCTTTCCCAATATCAAAGTATTTTCCAATTAGTCCTGTCTTCTCATTATATGGCTAAAGAATTTAAGCTTCAATTTCAGTATTCAACCTTTCAGTGAATAACCTGAATTAATTTATTCATGTTTGGAGTGATCTGACCTCCTTGCTCTCCAAGGGAATCTGAAAAATCTTCTCAAGCACTGCAACTCAAAAGTGTCACTGCTGTGGCTCTCAGCTTTCCTTATAGTCTAATTCTCATAGCCATACAAAGCTATAGAAAAACCATAGCTTTGACCATAAAGATCTCTGTTGGCAAGGTGATTTTCTACTTTTTAGTTTGCTGTCCAGATTTGCCTTAGCTTTCCTTCCAAGGAGCAAGTGTGTTTGAATTGGAATAATAAAGTTGCCATCTGCAGTGATTTTGAGCCTAAGAATATTAAATTGGATACTTCCATTTCTAATTGTGGCACCATCATATTTAAATTATTTTATTCTTGTTGCTTTTAATATTTTATCCTTGGGCTGGAGGTTTCACGGCTTGACTATAATATCCACATTAGTTTTCCTCATAGGATCTCTTGTAAGTGGGGATTGATGGATTTTTCTTATTTCTACTTTCCCTCTTGTTCTAATACTTCAGGATGATTTTCTTTATTCCCTGTATTATTGTATCAATATTCTTTTTTTGATCATAGCTTTCCATTACTCTGATTATTTTCATATTTTCTTTTCTTGATCTATTCTCCAAATCTGTTGTTTTTCTTATGTTTCACTTTCTCTTCTATGCTTCACTATTCATTTTTTGTTTAATTATCTCTGGATCTCTTATAATTTCAGTGGCTTCACTTTGCCCAATTCTAATTTTCAAGGTGTCATTTTCTTCCTTAAGAATCTGGATCTCCTTTTCTGTTTAGTTAACTTTCCTTTCCTAATCTTGTTTTGATGGATTTTTTTCTGCATCTCCGTCATTTAATTTTTAAAGTCTTTTTTAAAAGATCTTCTATGAATTCTTTTTGGGCAGGTGACCATTTGACATTGCTCTTTGGAGCAGAAAGGGGTTTCATTACTTCAATATTCTCCCCTGAATTTGAACCCTTGGTCTTCTCTATTCCCATAATAATAGCTTTCTATGTTTGCATTCTTTCTCTTTTGTCTGTCCTTTTTTCTTGTAGTAATAGCTTAATTTTTGTAATCACCTCTAGCCCTGGAGTATGGGGGTTGGTGCCTCTTGCCCCAGATCTTCATTCTCCTCTCTAGCCTAGAACCAAAGCCAAACCTCCGCCCTCCTGCCCACAGCCAGGGGCTTTCTGCCCCACTGCTTCTGCACACACCAGGCATGTGCTGGTTCCTTTTCTCCCTCTCCCCCAAAGCTCTTTTGCAACACAGCTGGGTCTGGCTTTTCTTGTCAGCAGAGATTCCCTGGATTTTCTCAGGCTCAGATGCCCAACTCCCCTCACTATCTCACGGGTAAAAGTTCCTGTGGCTGGGGCTGTGGCAGCCTCTCAAACCAACTAACCCCAGGGCTTGCTGCTCCTTGTTAAAGGGGACCCTAGCCTGCAGATGTTTACTCTTCACAGGGACCAAACCTAGTCCTGGGATTTTTCTTCTGGTCTTCTCAAATTGTCCCAGGAAAACACTTTTACCTCTATTCTTATTTATTTTTACCCGCATTTTGTTTGTCCTAAGGTGCTATTTTATCTCTTTTGTGGGAGGAAATCTTGAGAGCTTGGAGTTTTCTGACCTACTCCACCATCTTCCCACAATCCTCTCCCCCTTTTTTTCAAAGATTTTTTGAGGCAGGTTGGGGAAAGCAGGAAGAGGAGTGGGTCAAGGATGGGCCAAGGATTGGGGTAGAGCTGACATTGAGAGTGAAATAAATATACAAAGAAAAGCTTAGGAGCCCTGACTGGGGGCAGGGGACAGCCAGACAGAGACTGTAACATAGTGATAACAGCCAAAGGAGCATATCTGGGGAGAAGGGGAAGTGACATCCGGGCTTCCATTTAAAATTGTATTGATTTATATAGAATATAGTATAGTGTGAAAAAGGGGTTAGAGGAGGAAAGAAGGACTTCAACATCCCCACCCCATGTTCCTCCCTAGAGCCAGTGAGCCATCCCTCTCCTCCCCATGGGCCCCTGGCCTCGGGGTAGGGCTGGGAGGGAAGGAGGGCCCAGGCAAAAGTAGTCCCCCCAGGCAGTTAATGCTTCTGGGGTAGGGGAGGATCTAGTGTCTGCAGTGTGTGTGTGTGTGTGTGTGTGTGTGTGTGTGTGTGTGTGTGTTTCTACACCTTGGAGAGAGATAGGTCAGTCCCAGAGGCAAGCTGTGGTGACCCAAGAACGCCCCCCATTCCTTTCTCAAAACTGTCCATAGACCAGGGGAGTATTCCCACATCTCTCCCAGGAACATGTCCCCTCCCCTGTTCCATCTAGGCTGTGCCAGAAGAGGGGACAGTGAGGCAGACAGAGGGTCCTAAGATAGTGAGAGCTGCACCTCCCAGCAACACCACCAACCCCTAACCCCTATGTCCAAACCTATTACTGTGGCTCAAAGACCAGTGGAAAGCTCTGGACATGAGCTCCAGTGGAAAAGCCAGGGGAGAAAAGGAACAACTTCCCCAAGAGGTGGGGAAGCACTGCTGGCTGGAAAAAATGGCTCCCATTTCAACCTCAACAGAAATAGGGAAAGTGAAAGAGGAGAGGGTCAACCCCACAGGCTTCTAGCACCATGAGGCTCAAGGAGCTGTAGCATCTTGTGTACCCCATCCCCCAGACTAGACATGGAGTGGAAAAAAATCACCTGCTCTTCAGGCCCCCTGCCCTGCCAAACCTACATTGGGGAAGAGGGGCGAGGTGGCAGGTGTGACACTGGGCGTCATACAAACACCTTGGTGAGAGCATCAGCCCTGGCTCCAGCAATGAATGCCTTGCTGGTATAGGAGGCCATGGCATGAATGACTTCCTCATGTTTCTTAAGGTGTACCATGATCTCCTGAACACGTCTTATTGTCCAGGCTCCAGAGGTGAAGGAAGCAGTCTTGGCTTTGGGACATCAGGAACACGCCATTCCTGCCAACAGCTAAGCAGGTTGCTGCATCAAAGTGTGCGACCATAGAATGCACAGATTTACCTGTCCCATTGTCCAGAAATCAGATGCCCCTCTAGTCAAGGTCAGTGACAGTAAGGGGCTGGTTGGTGTGGCTCACTACCTGGTTGATCAGTGTGAGACCACTGCTCCCTGGGGACTTCAGTGTGAGAAGGCCCCTGCCAGTCTTCAGGTTGTAGAGAACCATGTCCCCTGAGCACAAAAAAGCAAGAGCCTGGGCTGGCTCTGTGCTGGTGAAGGTCACCAAAGTGGGGTCCAATGTTTGCCAGCTATGTGAAAAGCACACAGGCAAATGAGGCTGTTGCCATTGCAGTCCCAGATGCGAATGGTGCCTTCCCCAGAACAAGAGGCCATACCATGCTAGGTGGGGCTGAAGGCAAGGCCCTGCAGGGCATGTCTGAAGCCCTCCAGGACACTGCTCAGCAGGCCAAGGTCATAGCTGTAGAAAATGATAGGAGGGGTTTTGTTTCCACAGAGTTGAAAGTATCTTCCCTCCCCCCAACACAGCTTTAGCAGAATGTAAGTCAGGTGAGTGGTTCTAATCAGAGCTGTAATCTAGAGGCCTTCTGATCAGGTAAAAGGACAGAGGCTTGTATGCATGCTTAAGGAGCTGTTTGAGGGAAGCATTATAGTGGGCAGTTCAGGGGGTTGCATCTGGCCAGTGAAGAGCCAAGCAGGAGATTCAAATTAGGAGCCAATAAAAGAACTGGCCTTTGTTTGAGTCATTGTACTATCCTGTACTCTGTTCGGGGGATGTATCCATTTATTCACAAAGAATAAATGTAAGATATAATTAAAGCCTTCCTCGCTTTCCAGTGAGTATTGTTTATTCCTAGACTCTGTATGTTCTATCATGGCCATCACAGGGTCCATGTTGAGGTCTGGGATACTCCATCAATGAATGAGGGCATCTGCTCCTCCACTGTAGCACTGTTTGCTGTGATTGCCAACACAGGACCCCTGTAGGCCCAGAAGTGGTAGATGGCCTCCACATCCAGAGTGGCATTCTTCTTGGCTGCCACTGTCCTCTGCAGGTTCCAATGCATAATAGTGCCATCCTCCCAGATCGTGAACAGGGCCGACTCACTGTGATGGAGGGCCAGAGAGCAGATGTCGTCATAGCGAGAGTGGAGGGTGAATTTGGGGTTCCAGGTCTTCCTGAAGGCATCTTTGCTCTCGGAAAGGTCACAGCTGAGGTAGTTTGCTGACGGTGAGCTCAGAGAAGTCCCCCAGGCTCACCTCTCGGACCCCGATTGTGGCCATGATGAAGATGTGAGAGTAGTAGTGGAGGGAACCTTCAGGAGGCCACATCTTCGGAATGTGGGGATGGCGGAAGAGGAGATGGCAGTGGGAATATGGGAGGGGGGTCGTCAATTTTTGGAGAGCAGCCTGCCAACATCCCAAAGATCAGCTAGCGCACCCTGCAATTTCACCCGCCGGATCTCCACCTCACTGCTGTCAGTCATCAGACCTTGCTATCCTCCCTAAACCAAGAAAATCAAACTCTTTGGGAGCATACTCAGAGTCTTCCTTCTCCTCCTCCTTCCATTTCTGGGAAGAGGGGCTTTGATGACAACTTGACCCATTGCTTCTTGCTGTCCAGCTCCTCCTCCTCCTTGTCATTACCTTTATGCTCACAATTCTGCAGGAAGGGGATCTTCTCCAACATGGAACCCCCCAGGAGCTGAGCACCTTCCTTCCCTGCAGCATGGCTCGTGATCTGCTCTTTGATCTGCTTCACCAACCCCTGAGGAAAGTCCTCCAAGGCTGCTATCACCAGGCTCTGTTGTGCCTTTCACCTCCACATGGGCCTAGCAGGGAGCACACGCACTTCAATCTCATGTCCAAGATGGTGTCCGTGTAGCAAACCACCTCAAAGTACTATTGGAATAGCTGCTGGCTTTCCTTCTACCCCAGCTGGCTGCTGTCCAATGATACCGGCTCCACAGGCCCATTGGGAACTTGCTCCAGCTTGTCCGACTTCTTCTCTCCTTGGTTTGAGTCAGTCCCAGGCTTCAGTTTGAGATGCTTGGCTTGTTCTTGCTTCAGTGCAAACGCTAACATTTTGATACATTGCACCAGGTCTGTAAAAAGGTAATTGATATGTCTCCACATTTTTAGCTTTGACTTTGTGTGAAAAGTGTTTCGTAATTCTGCTCATATAGTTCCTTGGTCTGTCTTGGCAGGTAGACTCCCAAGTGTTTTATTTCGTTTACAATTATGTTGAATAGAATTTGTCTTTTTTTTAATTTCTTTTTTTAAATTTATTTTTAATATGTTTAGTTTTCAGCATTGATTTTCACAGGCGTTTGAATTACAAATTTTCTCCCCGTTTCCACCCCCGAACTCCAAGATGGCAGACACTCTGGTTGCCCTGTTCCCCAGTCTGCCCTCCCCTCTGTCACCCCATTCCCCTCCCATCCCCCTTTCCCTTCCTTTCTTGTAGGGCAAGATAACTCTCTATGCCCCATTGTCTGTGCATCTTATTTTCTAGTTGCATGAAAAAAAAACTTTTTTACTTTTGAACATCTATCTTTTTAAAACCTCGAGTTCCAAATTCTCTCCCCTCTTCCCATCCCATCCACCCCCCCTAAGAAGTCAACCAATTCAACATGAGCTACATGCATATCATTATGTATAACCCTCCCACAATACTCACTACATTTTGCCTCTTCCTAAACTATCCCCCTTTATTGAATTTTCTCCCTTGACTAACTATATTTTGCCTCTTCCTAACCTATCCCCCTTTATTGAATTTTCTCCCTTGACCTTGTCCCTTTTCAAAAGTGGTTGTTTTTGATTATCTTCATCCCCATCTGCCCTCCCTTCCATCATCCCCCCTTTTTTTATCTTCTTCCTCCTTCTTTCCTGTGGGGTAAGATACACAACTGAGTATGTATGGTATTCCCTCTTCAGGTCAAATCTGATGAGGGCAAGATTCACTCATTCCCCCTCACCTGCCTTCTCTTCTCTTCTTACAGAACCGCTTTTTCTTGCCACTTTTATGCGAGAGAAGGTACCCCATTCTATCTCTCCTATCTCCCTCTCACAATATATTCCTCTCTCATCCCTTATTCATCTTCAGCTCATCCTATGCCCACTATCTGTGTGTGTGTGTGTGTGTATATATATATATATATACATATATATATACATATATATATACATACATAAATATATACATATATATGAACATATATAAACACATATAAACATATATACATACACATACACATACATAAACACATACATATATACACATACATATACACACATGCATATTCCCTTCAGCTACCCAAATATTGAGGTCTCATGAATCATACATATCATCTTTCCATGTAGGAATGTAAACAAAACAGTTCAACTTTAGTAAGTCCCTTGCAGTTTCTTTTTCTTGTTCTTTTTCTTGATTACCTTTTCATGCTTCTCTTGATTCTTGTGTTTGAAAGTCAAATTTTCTATTCAGCTCTGGTCTTTTCATTGAGAAA
>JAQQSZ010002577.1:0-14716 GCA_028646595.1 Phalanger gymnotis
TGCCGAAAACTAAATATATTAAATTTTTAAAAAGACAAAAAAAAGTTTATTCCTTCACCAAAATTAAATATTTTATCTTCTATGATCCTCTCTCTCTTGTTTCAGTGAACTGTTCTCTCATCCACAGACATGATGGATAATTTTTCCCTTGTTTCTTTAATTTGTTTATGATGTTGATTTTTATATAAAGCTCATATACCTATTGGGAACTTAGCTTTGAACAATGTGTGGAATGTTTATCGAAATCTAATTTCTTCCATACTATTGTCCATTTTCCCAGTTGTTTTTGGCAAATAGAGATTCCTTGTGTGAGTAGCTGGGGTATTGGTGCTTATCAAATACTAGAGTAATAGTCATATTTGCTTCTGTATATTGTGTAGCTAATTTGTTCTACTGGATAATTGTTCTATTTTTCAGTCGCTACCAAAGTACTTTGAGAATTACCATTTCATATTATAGTTTGAGATCTTGCACTGCCAGCCCTGATATGTTACTATTCTTTTCTTTCATTATTTCTCTCAATATTCTTGACTTTTTATGCCTTTAATTGAATTTCATTTTTTTCAAATTCTATGAAGTAATTTCTTAGTAGTTTTGTTGGCATGTCACTGGATAAGAAAATTAATTTAGGTAATATTTTATTCTATCAACTCTTCATACTAGTAGGAAATAAACATTTTTTAAATTATTTAGGTTTTTATTTCTAAGATTAGTGGCTTATTGTTGTATTTAGATAGTTCTTGTATATATATTGAATGCTAGATTCCCAAGTATTTTGTATATTTTATAGAAATTTTCAGTGAAATCACTCTTTTATCTTTTCCCACTGGGTTTTATTGGTATTATATAGAAATATAGATAATTTGTATAGATTTTTTATATCTTAGAAGTTTGCTGAAGTTATTCTTTCAATGAAATTTTTAGTGAATTCTGAGTTCAAGTACATCATCTACAAAAAGTGATAATTTTGCTCTCACTTTGGCCTCTTCCAGTCAGTGGAATGGCTGTTAGTGCAGGCTGCTGTGTAAAGATGGCTAAGGCTAAGAACATACCACCCACAACCAATCACAAAGATGGCACAGAAATGTCATCAAGAAACCTAGGTCACAGAGATATGAGATTCTGAAAAGGGTTGACCCCAAGTTTCTGAAGAACATTTGCTTTGCAAGAAACCCAACAAGAATGAGCTGAAGAAGACGCAGGCCAACAGTGCCAAAACCATCAAGGCCCTGAGCACCAAGGCCTCCAAGGCCAAGATCCTCAGGCCCAAGATCCCTAAAGCCAGTGCCTGGCATGCTGGCCACAAGATAGCCACCAAGCATCCAGGCCCTAGGGTGGGCACCTAACATTCAGGGCCCAGGATCACAAAGGCTGACTCTAAGTTTGACAGAACCACTGACCCCCAGGCTGCCAAGCCCACTGATCCTAAGGCTATCAAGCCCACTGACTCCAAGGCTGCCAAGCCCACTGACCACAGTCACCAAGTCTGGCATCAAGATCAGTAAATCTGATCCTAAGACTGGCCACAAGGCCACCAGATCTGATGCCAAAGCCACCAAGTCAGATTCCAAGGCTATCAAGTCTGATCCAAAAGTAGCCAAGTCTGATTCTAGGGCCACAAAGCCCAGTGATTCCAAGCCTATTGACCCCAAGTCTGCTGAGTCCAAACCCAAAAATGCTGGGGCTAAAGCTGATAGTCCTAAGCCTTCAAAACATGTGTTTCAGGACAGAAGGATTTGTTTAAACCCTAAACCACTGTTTTATTTTTTTCTAGCCAGGGTATGATTATTCATTATCTTGTACAAAAAAAGAAATGGTAAGTCATAAGAAAAGAAGTGATAATTTTTTACTTCTTTACCTATCCTTATCTCCTCAATCTATTTTTTCTTGTCTTGATATCATAGCTAGTTACACAAAATTACACAAAATAAGTTGTGAAAATAGACATTTTTTACTTTGCCTCTGATTTTATTGGAAAGAATTCTATTTCATCTCTAAGTATAAAGGTTGTTCTTGGTTTTAGATATACACTACTTATCTTTTATGTTTTCTAGTGGTTTTTTTTTAACAGAAATGGATATCGTATTTTGTTAAAAAGTTTTGTTCCACACTTATTTATATAATAATGTAATTTATTTTTATTTTGCTATTAATATGACTTAGTTTATAATTTGCATAATATTGAACCAACTCTAGATTTCTGGAAAAAAATTCAACACAGTTATAGTGTATAACATTCATGATAAGTTGTTTTGGCCTCTAATATTTTATTTAAAATTCTTGCATCAAATTTCATTAATTCTATTGGTTTATAGTTTTATTTTTCTATTTTGACTTTTCCCGTTATATGTATTGAGACCGTATTTACATCATGAAAGGAATTTGGTAGGATCTCTTTTATTGCTAATTTTGCAGTTTAGGTGGTATTGGAAACATTTGTGCTTTGAATGTTTGACAGAATATACTTGTGAATACATCTGGTTATGATTTCATTTTGCTTTTAAGTTCATTTATGGGTTGTTCAATTTCTTACTGTGAAATTGGCTTACTTAATTTTTATATATTTGGTTTAATCTGGTATTTTATATTTTGTAAATGTTCATTTATTTCATTTAACTTGCCTGTTCCATTGGCATATAGTTGGACAAAAAAAGTTTCAGATAATATCTTTTCTTTCTTTTCTTTGTTTTGAATTCTCTTTTTCATTTCTGATAGCAGCAATTTGGATTTCTTTTTCTTGTTTTTAATCAAATTATCTAATGCTTTATCTATTTTATTTTTTAAAAAAACAGCTCACAGTTTTATTTATTAACAATGGAGTTTGTGATGTTATTTTCAATTTTGTTAGTTTCTTCATTCATTTCTGGGATTTCTATTTTTTGTGTTTGAGGTTTTAAATTTGTTGGTTTTCCAGTATTTTAAGTTTTCTTCCCAAGTCATTTATCTATTCTTCTTCTCTTTTGTTAATAAAAATATCTATCTTTCCTCTGATGTGTTTTTTTACCTAATAATTCTTTATGATTAAAATATTTAGTCTCAAATTGAATTTAATACTTTTTTCAATGGCCATTTGTATATTTTATTATGCTGTGATCAGTAAAGTGTATTTATAGTATTTCTACTTTTTGCATTTATTTTTTGAATTTTTTATGGTAACTTTTCTAAAAACTGTCATTTATTACTGAGAAATATATATAGCCCCTTCTTTTTACACTCAATAATCACCTATTTATTTTTTGTAAAATTCTGTTAGTCTCTCACATGGTTATTTATTTTTGGTTAGGTTTATCCAGAATTGATATGGTAAATTGAGATGTCTCAGCATTGTAGTTTTATTATTCCTCCTCATTTTATTTTATGCTATTCTAGCCACATGAAAGAACAGGTACTATGGAAAAAGGCATTATAATGGGCAAAAGATAAAAAACTAGAACAGAATAACTATGCAGAAAAATCGAATATAATTTTACAAGGAAAAAATGAACCTTTAATAAAAGAGAGAGTTATCAAACATTTCTAATGAAGAAGAAAATTTACATAATGAAGAATATATAACATAATTTTATTGTTTTTTTAGCTATCATTTCATCATACTTAACTCATACCCATGCCCTCTGTCTATGTATATTCCTGTTAACTTCCCTAATAATGAGAAAGTTCTTATTAGTTACAAGTAGCATCTCCCTATGTAGGAATGTAAACAGTTTAACCTTATTGAATCCATTATGATTTCTATTTCCCATTTACCTTTTTATGCTTCTCTTGAATCTTGTATTTGAAAGTCAAGTTTTCTATTCAGCTCTGGTCTTTTCATTGGGAATGCTTTAAAGTCCTCTATTTCATTAAATATCCTCTTTTCCTCTGAAGGATTACATTCATTTTGCTGAGTAGGTGAATCATGGTTGTAATCCTAGCTACTTTGCCCTCTTAACTATCATATTCCAAATCCTCTTATTCTTTAATATAGAAGCTGCTAAATCTTGTGTTATCTTGAAAGTGGCTCCACAATATTTGAATTGTTTCTTTCTGGCTGCCTGCAATATTTTCTACTTGAAATAGGAGGCCTAAAACTTGGCTATCTTTCTATTTCCCATTCTATTTTTAATATTTTTTCATTATTTTGATTTTGTTTTATTGTTTATTGATATCTCACAAAATCATTAGCTTAAACTTGCCCAAATCTAGTTTTTAAGGAGCCATTTTCTTTGGTGAGCTTTTATATATCTTTTTCCATTTGGCCTATTCTGTTTTTCAATGAGATCTTTTCTTCAGTGGATTTTTTGTACATCTTTTTTTTTTGGTCAATTCTGCTATTTCTTGATTTTTAACTGTTAAAATAGGGCCTGCTCTAAGGATAGAAGGGCCACTTTCAAACATTCCTAATGAAAATACAAAAAAAAAACCTTCAGGTTTTTCATGCAGCTGTTTTCAGAGCTAGTTCTAAAGGACTGTAAATTTTCAGTTCTTCCATGGTGGTATATCTAAGGAGAGGGGTAGTCACTTTTCTCCTGGCCTATGTTCTGATCTGTGAGTGACCACAAACATTCTTTTATTCCCTGGAACTGTGAGCAGACTTCCTGCTCTACTGTGGCAACATGCTCTAGTGTGCTAGTGCTCTTCCTTCCCCTGTGACTGTGACCTGGAACAGCATTTGGGCAATGCAACAGAGTCCTGCACTCAGTGCCAGCAAAGAGTCCCCTATAATCTCCTTCTGACAAGTTTTCTTTTCCTCTTACAATTTGTGGGCTGAGAGGTCTGGAAGCCACTGCTGCCAATTAAGTCACCTCCCACCAAGGCCTGCTTCTGGCCTGCCAGGGTAATACCTGGGTCTGTGCTTTACTCTCACCTCAATGAGATGGAACTTTTCTGCCAACTTTCAAAGTTGTCTTAAGCTGGAAAATTGTTTTGATCTGTCCTTTTGTTGCTTCTGCCACTCCAGAATTCATTTGGGGGGAATTATTTTAAAGTTGTTTGGAGGGCAATTTGGAAGAGCACAAGGGAGTCCCTGCCTGTACTCTACCGTCTTGGCTCTGCCCTTCAGTGAAGGTACTCTTTCCTAACCTCCACTTTTTAGGAGCAGCTAGGTGATACGGTAGATAGAGTACTGTGCTTGCAATCAGGAAGATTGAGTTAATATCTGGCCTTAGACAATTTCTAGCTATTTGACCCTGGGTGAGTCACTTAACCTCTATTTATCTCAGTTGCCTCATCTATAAAATGAGGATAATAATAGTACCTATATCCCAGGGATGTTGTGAGGATCAAATGAGATAATATTTGTAAAGAACTTAGCATGGGGCCTGGCACAAAGTAATTGCAATAAAATGTTACCACTAAGTCAAGTAATTGGTGAGAAAAATGAGAAAAGAACCAAAAAAAGAATGTGACCATCAAATGATACTATGGAGACAGAGAAGTTCAAGACACAAATTCAGATGACATTGATATAAAAACACTTACAAGCAATGCCTCAAAGAAAAATGAAGATTATAGACAAGCTCAAAAACAATTCTTAGAACTAAAAAAAGATATTTAAAAAGAAAAAAATAATAGTTGCAGAGAAAAAATTAGAGAAAAATAAGACCAATGCAAGAAAATTGTGAAAAGAGAACCAACAGTTTGGTAAAAGAGACACAAATAATCTTGTAAGAATCAGAACTAGGCAAATACTAAAAGAGGTATAAAACTTTACTAAAGAAAATTGCTCCTTAAAAGTTAGAATTGGGCAAGTGGAAGCTAATGAGTCCATGAAACATCAAGAAACAAGAAAATAAGTCAAAAGAATTTTGGAAAAAAAACAAAATGTCTTATTGGAAAATACAACTGACTTAAGAAATCAATCCAAGAGAATAATCTAAGAATTATTGGAGAACCTGAAAGCCATAATAAATTTTTTTTAAAGCCTAGACGTATTTTTTAAAAATAATAAAGGAAAATTGCCCAGATATCTTAGATCCAGAGGACAAAACAGAAATTAAAAGAATCTACCAATCATCTCTGAGGGAGAAAAAAAGATCCCCAAATGGACACACCCAAGAATATAACAGTCAAATTCCAGAGCTCACAGGTCAAGGAAAAAATACTGAAAGCAGCCAGGAAGAAAGCATTCAAAGACCATGGAACCATAGTCAGGATCACATACGATTTATCAGCTCACTCATTAAAGGAGCAGAAGGCTTGGAATATGATATTCTGGAAGGCAAAGGAAGTGGGATCACAATCAAGAATAACATCCAGCAAAAATGAGTATAATATTTCAAAGAAAAATGTGGGTACTTAATGAAATAGAAGGTTTTCAAACATTCCTAATGAAAATACAAAAGCTGAATCAAAAATTTGTTATTTAAAAACAAGACTCAAGAGAACAAGACTCAAGAAGAAGAACAAGACTCAAAGGTAAACATAAGTGAGAAATCATAAGGTACATAATAAATTTAAATGATTCATATTCTTTTATGGGAAAATCATACATGTAACCCTGAAGAACTTTATCATCATTAGGGCAATTAGAAGGAGTCAACTTAGATAGAAGGCATGAGTATGAAACATATTAGGATGATTTCTCTTTCTAGAGTAATGCACTGGGAGAAGGGAAAAGGGAGAGGAAGAATGGGGGAAATCTCACATAAAAGAGGCGATCAAGGAAGAGTTTTTACAATGGAGAAGAAAATTGGGGTGGGGGCCAGTAGGCAATACTTCAACTTCACTCTCAACTTACCCAAAAAGAAAGTAGAAGGGGAAGTGGCTAAGAGAAAGGGAGTGGTGATAGAGAGAAGGTAGATTAAGGGAGGCAGTGGTCAGAAGCAAAAAAAAAAAAAACCTCTTGAAGAGGGTACTGGGTAAAAGAAAAGAAAGGATAAATAGAAGAGAATAGGATGAAGGGAAATATACAATTATCAAGTGTGAATGTGAATGGAATGAACTATCCCATAAATTGGAAACAGAGGTCAGAATGGCTCAGAAACCAGAATCCAACAATATGTTGTTTACTTAAGACACACAAACCAGAAGGACAACAAACAGGGTTAAAATTAGGGAACAGAAGACAATTTATTATGCTTCAGTTTAAGTAGAAAAGGCAGGAATAGCATTCATGATCTCAGACAAAGCAAAAAAGAAAATGATGTTAATTTAAAAAGATAATTACAAAAGAATTATATTTTGCTAAAATGTACCATAGACAATAAATTAATATCAGCACTGAATATATATACAACAAATGGCAAAGCATCCAAATTCTTGAAAAAAAATAGTTAAATGAGTCATAGGAGGAAATAGGTAGTAAAACTATATTAGTGAGGAAGTTCAATTTACTGCTTGAAGACCTACATAAATCTAACTGTAAAATAAACAAATAAGATCTTAAGAAGATGAATGTAATTTTTGAAAAGTTAGATATTACAGAATGAAGAATACTGAATAGGAAGATAAATGAGTACCTTTTTCTCAGCTATACATGGTGCCTTCACAAAAAATTCACCATGTATTAGAGCATTGAAAACCTCACAAATACAGAAAAGCAGAAATATAAAATGCACCTTTTTCAGACCATGATGTAATAAAAAGTATATTCTATAGATGGCCCCTGAAACACAGATTAAAGATTTATTGGAAACTATGTAATCTAATATGAAAGAATGAAAGGTGGGTCAAAGAACAAATCATAGAAATAATCAATAGGCTCATTGAAGACAATGACAACAGTGAGACAATATATCAAAACACATGGGATACAGCCAAAGCAGTACTTAGAGGAAAATGTATGTCTCTAAACACTGACATCAGAGAGAGACAGAAGACAGAGCAAATCAACACATTCAGCCTAAAATTTTAAACATTAGAAAAAAAACAAATTAAATCTTCAAATGAACACCAAAATAGAAATCCTAAAGATCAAAAAAGATTAATTAAATTTAAAGTTTAAAATTTGAACAATAAATAAAATTAGAATCTGGTTTTATGAGAAAAACCAATAAAATAGATAAGCCATTGAATAACTCAATTTTTTTTCTAAAAAAAGAAGAAAACCAAATTTCCACCATCAAAAATGAAAAGAACAAATGTACAACTAATGAAGTTGAGATTAATACAACTGTTAAGAGCTATTTTGCTCACCTACATGCCAATAAAACTGACAGTCTAAATAAAATAGATAAATATTTATAAAAATATAAATTACCAAGATCAACAGAAGAGAAAATAGAATACTTAAATAAGACTTAGAAAAAGAAATTAAACAAATCACAAATAAGTACCCTAAGGGAAAAAAACCACCAAGAATAGATGGATTTACAAATGAATTCTACCGAACATATAAAGAACAATTAATTCTAATATTATGTAAACTATTTAAAACTAAGTAGAGGAAGAGTTCTATTAAATTCCTTTTATAACACAAATATGCTATTATGCTTAAATCAGGGAGGTCAAAACAGAGAAAGAAAACTATAGATCAATATAATCAATGAATATGTATGCAAAAATTTTAAATCAAATACTAGAAAGGATACTACAACAACATATGAAAAAGATCATACATCATGCCCAGGTTGGATTTATGCCAGGAATGCAGAGTTGGTTCAATAATAGGAAAACTATAAGAATAATTAACCATATAAAAAACAAAAACAAAAGTCATATCAATAGATGCAAAGGTTTTTGACAAAATATAACACATGATCTTATTAAAAATACTAGAAAACATAAGAATAAATGGAGCTTTTCTTAAAATAGTGAGTAGTATCTATCTAAAACTGTCAGCAAACATCATCTGCAATGGGGATAAACTAGAAGCCTTTCCACTAAGCTATGTGTTCAAGCAAGGATTACACAGTCATTGTACTAGAGTGGCAAGCTACAGCAATAAAACAAGAAAAAGAAACTGAAAGAATAAGAATAAGCAATGAGGGAAAACGCCTAACACTTTTTTTTGTAGATGGTATTCTTAAGAGAACCATAGAGAATCAACTAAAAAAACTAGCCAAAACAATGAACAATTTTAACAAAACTGCAAGATATAAAATAAGCCCACACAATCATTTTGTCAATAATACATAGAAATGCTAAATTTCTGTACATTATCTAGAAATGTTAGGTTTCTACATATTGTCAACAAAAACCCACAGGAATAGATAGAGAGAAAACTTCCACTGAGAATAACTGCAGACAGTATAAAATATTTGAGTCTATTAGGCAAGACAAATAGAGGAATTATATTTAAAAAATTGTAAAACACTTTGTACAAATACAGATCTAAATAATTGGAGAAATATTAATTGCTCTTTGGTAGAGCAACATAATAAAAATGACAACACTATTTAAATTAATTTACTTATTCAGTGGCAAACCAATAAAACTATCAAAAAATTACTTCATAGAGCTAGAAAAAAATTACCAAAATTCATCTGAAGGAACATAAGATCAAGAATATCAAGAGAATCAATGGGGCGGGGGGGGGGGCGGGAAATGTGGAGAAATGAGGCCTAGCAGTACCAGATCTCAAACAATATTACAAAAAAAGGAATTCTCAAAACAATTTCATACTGGATAAGAAATAGAGTTGTTGATCAATGGAACAGATCAATAACATAATATATAGAAGCAAACAAACACAGTAGCTTAATTTTTAATAGGCCCCCAAATCATCAATTTGTGGATAAGATCTCACTATTTGATAAAAAAAAAAAAACTTCATGGAAAACTGAAAAGTAGTATAGCAGAAACTAAGAATATACAGTAAATCCTCAACCTTTGCTGGAGTAACGTTCCTAGAAAGTGGTGTGAAAATTTAAAAAAAACCACGAATATTGGTATATTAAACATATGGGAAATAGAAGTTTAGGGACCCAAGACCATCAAAATTGTAATCTTTCACTAGAGATGGATAAATAATCTTTTCTGCATATAATTCTTTATAACAAAACCTTATTTCTGATAATATGCACTTTTCCTAACATAGTAACCATGAAAAAAAACCCTAAAATGCAGAGATGAGAGGCAAAGCCAGACTGAAGGGGGAGGTGGGGATGGGCTGCAATGTTAGAAGAACCCCTGAGGTAAAAAAGGAAAAAACGCAATGCCTGTCATCTCTAATCTCCATTTCTTTCCTGGTTGAACTATTTCCCAATAAAAAGCACATGCTTTGGGGTAAGTCCCCAGAACCTCCACACCTTGTAAGCCAGGATGCTTTGGAGCCCTGAAGCAGGGACAGTGGAGGAGGTAGATGCTGGCTCAGCTGCACAAGTGCTGGTAAGAGGGTGAGGGTCACTACCATTTCATTTACCCACAAACTTAGTTGCTTTTCCATTTTTTCAAATTCCTTATTACTCACATAAGAGGTTATTTAAGCACCTTCTGGAGCAGATTCATGAACACTTAAAAATACTTTCTTCTTTTTTGAAGGTATAAATTTGTACATTACGCCTCCTATTTTTTTTCTCTACTGCACATAGGCATGAATGTGTGAGGTTGCCAACACAAAAAAAAGAAAATGAGGCTACTAATAAAATCACTAGAATGCTTGAAGTTTAGAAAATTAAATGCTCAGTTGTTAAAGATTGACTATATCAATATTTTATGCACTATACTAAGATAAGGGCAAAATGAGTATATGATTTACACATAAAGCAAATTAGGGGACAAGGAAGAAGTTAGCTGTTAGATAGATAGACAGAGAGAGATAGAGAGAGAGAGAGAGAGAGAGAGAGAGAGAGAGATGGATGGATGGATGGATGGATGGATAGATAGACATTCCATGACCAAAAGAGAGAGAGAGGTTCTCTCTGGGAGATAAAACAGATAATTTTGATTACATTAAATTTTTTTAAGTTTTTGCACAAACAAAAATCAATGCAACCAATATTAGAAGAAAAGCAGGAAACTAGGAAAATGTTACAGCAAGTTTCTCTGATCAAAGTCTTATTTCTCAAATACATGGAAAACTGAGCAAAATTTATACTTAAATAAAAGACATTCCCCAATTGATAAATGATCAAGGGATATAAACAGGCAGTTTTCATAGGAAGAAATTGAAGCTATTAACATTTATGCAAAAACATTTCTAAATCACTAATAATTAGAGAAATTCATATTAAATGACTCTAAGGTACCATCTCACATCTATCAGAATGACAATGATGGCAGAAAAGAAAAATGACAAATGTTAGAGAGAATATGGGGGAAAAAATAGGTACATTAATGCATTGCTGATGGAGCTAAGACATAGTTCAACCATTCTGAAGAACAATTTGGAACTAAACCCAAAGGGCCATACAATTGTACATACCCTTTGACCCAGCAATGTTGCTACTAGGTCTATACCCCAAAAAGATCAAAGGAAAAGGAACAGGATTCATATAGACAAAAGAATTTATAGCAGCTTTTATTGTGGTGACAAAAATTAGAAACTGAAGCAATGCCTATAAAATTGTTCTATATGAATGTGATTGACTGTTATCATGCTGCTATAAGCAATGATGAATAGGATGCTTTCAGAAATACCTGGGAACACTTCTATAAACTGATGCAAAATGAAACGAGAATAACCAAGAAAACAATCTACATAATAACAGCAATATGGTAAAAAATAGCCAATTGTGAAAGACTTAGCCTCTCCACTCAATACAATTACCCACCATAATTCCAAAGATCTCAGGATGTAAAATGTTATCTTCTTCCAGAAGACTGATAGCTCAGTGTGCAAAGTAAAACAATATCTCCTTTGTTAATTGTTCTTGCTTCTTTTTGGAACATGGATAATGGCTTAACTTCAGATGTATAATGGGTATCATATTTCTTGCCTTCTCAGTGGGTAGGAGAGGAGTGAGAGAGGGAGAGAATTTGGAACTGAAAATAAAAATTGTATTTGGGGTGAGAGGGAGGGCAAAGATGAAAGTACCTAGTGAAGGGACATGCTTTTGGAGTCTAGAATATTAGAAGCAGAGCCAGAAGGGTAAAGAGGGCTGGCCTCACCCGGACCCTTCCATATAATGGAGGCCTCAGGAGGAACTCATCAAGGAGAGGAAGCAGCCTGCTGGACAGATAATCCAGGATGTCAAGGCCACAGGAAATAAAAGATGTTCCAGGGCAAGTTGGCCCCATGTGCTGAGGCAGGTTCCAGGGTAAGACTACAGCCAAAGCATGATGGCAAAATCCAGAGCACAGTCTCTTGTACATAGAGGGTATTTAATAAATGTCTTTTAGTTGGATTGGATAAATACGCCAGTTCCTTGAAGTGAGCCTGATATGGGATGGTCTCCAATTCCTTCATCATACTATTTGTCCTTTTTGAGAATTAACCAGTTTGTCAATATCATTCTTAAAATGTGGTGGCCAAAACTGAAGACGATATTCCAGATGTGATCTATTGAAGACAGAATACAATGTGACTATGCCTCCTTTGTTATGCACATTTTCCTTCTATTAATAAAGCTGTTACAAATGTTCTTTTTCCTTTCTATCTCAAGGGCTTCTCCACGTGGTCTTTGAATTTCCCTTCTACAACTTCAGGCAAAGCAGATTACCAGATGAAACTAGACTAGGCCTTGGCCAATCCCACCTCCACACCTTGGTTCACACTGCTATTTCATCAATGAAGTTTCACCACTGCTTATGAGAGATATTGTTAAGAAGATTGCTGTTAGGTATTTATTAGACAAAGTGATCTATATGAATGAGATTCTTTCCAACTCTGAGATTCTCAGAATTCTCTTCCCTCATCCCCTAACACTACCCCACTTATACTTGTCATTTTGTCCATGCATTAAAGGCCAACTCAGATGCCATGATTTGCCTTGAGAAGCCTTCTCTGATGCTTTCAAATGGAAATGGTTTCTCTGTTATATAGTAATTTATATTTTTCTTCTGTACTTAGCATTTTGTAATTTGTGTTACATTTATCTTCTTTTCCCTAGTAGAATGTAAGCTCCTGAGGTTAGGGACTATATATTACTTGTTTTTGTATGTCACCAAGTTCCTAACCTGGCACTTTACATAGCAGTCATTTTATAAATATTTGTTGAATGAAGTGAATGAATTAGTGAATTCTTAGAGCTACTAGACTTTAGAGTTAAGAAGATCTGATTTCGAATCCATCCTCAGATAGCTCTTATATACAACATGTAATATTTTACCAAGTAAAACAATGAATGTAAAGTGCTTTAAATGACAGCTGTTGCTACTATTGTCTGAACCATTTATTTTTTCATTAATTATTGAGGGGCATATATTATAAGCTATTTATTCAGATGCATTTTCCTTGTTTACCCAAAGAGTTCATTAGCTTCTAGATAGGGCAGCAATGATGAGTCATTGTGAATTCTCTTGTATACCCATCAATTCCTAGCAGAGTGCTGGGAATAGTAGGCACTTAATCAGGAATTATTAAGTAAAGTGGCAAAAATTATTATTCTTATTTTTTTTCAAAAGGAAGCATTCCTTTTTACAAAGGTATCTCTAGTGGGGTTCCTGCCAAAATTTTCCACATTCAGTCAAGACATAGTCTTCTTTGTCATTCCCCTTCTCTAGCACTCTAGCCTTGTTTCCACCCTCTATTTTTATAGTTAGCAGCAAAGTTTACTTTCCTCAAAGGACAATTTAAAGGATTTTATCCACCTCCCTATATGACTTCCAATCTCCTCTTGAGTCAAATTAAAGCTGCCCATCAAAGACTACAGCAGTACCTCCCTTCACCCAACTCCCTCTGTTTCAGCTGAGCTGTTCTCAGCTCCCAGCAAAGCATATCATACATTGTCCACTCAAATCTGAGGCAAACAAGGTTAAGAGACTTTTGCCCAGGGTTACACAGCTAGTAGGTGTCTGAGCCCAGACTTGAACTCGGAAAGTTGAGTCTTCCTGATTCCAGGCCCAGCACTCTATCCACTGTGCCACCTTAGCTGCTAGAGTCAAGAATACCTGGGTTTAAATACTAGCTGAGTGATTGTGGGCAGCTCAGGGAAACTCTATGTATATTAAGTCATTCTCTAGGCTTTATCTTCAAAGTTATGTAGGTTAAGGGAAGGTAGTTGGTAGAGCTGCATTGATGGAGAAAGTTCCCTTCATCAATAAAATCAGGCCTTGAAAATAAACTTTGCTCATATGCAATGCTTCTGTCTTCCTTGTTATTTTCTCCTTTAAGATTCTATTAATCTGATCTCCTTGATGAAGATACCCCGGGGGCGGGGGGAGAGAAACATCCTACATGCCAACTTCTTTAGCAATGAAAGAAAATAGTATCCTGTTAGTGGAAAGAGATATGCAATTAGAAACTGAGTCCTGGCCCTCTCAATGGCTGTGTAATCTTTGGTGAGTCACTTAACTAAACTGAACTCTGAACCCTGAAATTCATGTGGAAAATAGGGATAATAATATATAATACATAATAGAGATAGCTAGGTGGCATAATAAATAGAGCAGTAGACTTTAGAGTTAAGAAGATCCGATTTCAAATCCATCCTCAGATACTTAGCTGTGTGACCCTGGACAAGTTACTTAACCTCCATCTGCCTCAGTTTCCTCTTCTGTAAAATGGGGATAATAATAGCACCTGGCTGGCAAAGTTGTTATAAGGATAAAATGAGATAGTATTTTGTAGTAGGAAGGCCGAATTTATGATCTCAAATATAATCATGTATATGTTTGAATGGTCCGAAATCGTAAGGTATGAGAGATTCTCTAAGGAGAAAACAACAAGAAATTTATTTAGGCCCCACTGCAGCAA
>JAQQSZ010002578.1:0-14716 GCA_028646595.1 Phalanger gymnotis
CAAAAAGGATTTAGAAAAGCAAGTTAGAGAAGTAGAGGAAAAATTGGGAAGAGAAATGAGAAGGATGTGAGAAAACCATGAAAAACAAGTCAATGACTTGCTAAAAGAGACTCAAAAAAATACTGAAAAATATACTGAAGAAAACAACACCTTAAAAAATAGACTAACTCAAATGGCAAAAGAGCTCCAAAAAGCCAGTGAGGAGAAGAATGCCTTGAAAAGCAGAATTAGCCAAATGGAAAAGGAGGTCCAAAAGACCACCGAAGAAAATACTACCTTAAAAATTAGATTGCAGGAAGTGGAAGCTAGTGACTTGATGAGAAATCAAGATATTATCAAACAGAACCAAAGGAATGAAAAAAATGGAAGACAATGTGAAATATCTCATTGGTAAAACCACTGACCTAGAAAATAGGTCCAGGAGAGATAATTTTAAAATTATTGGACTACCTGGAATTATGGAGAAAGCAGGGCTGGGGGAACATTACCCACCTCTATTACATGAATGAGATCCACAGCCACGCAAAGAGTTCAGCCTGGTAACTGAAATGAGCGGAAAAAAGAGCAAGTGGATGAAGAATGCATATTGCCCAGACTATTATATGCCATTGAATGGAAAGAATGTTGAGTTAGTCCATTCATATATAGGCCTTAGACAGACACTGCAAATGAAAAAGCTTACTCATAATTGAATATAAGGAAGATATAAATTTTCATTGCTTTGGTAGAGTTACACATATAATTTTCAGTTATTCCCTAAATGTTATCTCACACAAAAACCTACTTTT
Source organism: Phalanger gymnotis (assembly GCA_028646595.1). Taxonomy (NCBI): domain Eukaryota; kingdom Metazoa; phylum Chordata; class Mammalia; order Diprotodontia; family Phalangeridae; genus Phalanger; species Phalanger gymnotis. Next base: position 789 of record JAQQSZ010002578.1, read on the forward strand.
TATAGTACCAATCTTTTCTTGGTGATATTATATACCAGTAAATCATAGGCTAGCATGATCTCTGAAGAATCAGAATTGTAAGTAATTCACAGATCATTGGAGAGGCACATGGGAGGATGGATCACACATATATGTATGTATATAGGTACATACCGAGAGAGAGAGAGAGAGAGAGATGCTTAGATGCTTTCCCTATTTCTGATACACACAGAACTTTTAACCTGCTTGCTTCTTACCTGGTACAATTTTGCCCTACCTTAAGCAGCCTGATGACCCTCCACTCCGAGAATTCACCACGTCGGTGCTGAACTTAGTGAAGACACCCAATCAAGCTTTAGCCATACTGCATCTCAGAACACCCAAGTTCAGCTGATCCACCAGCCTCAGCCTCCCCATTAGCAGGGATTACAGACTCATGCCACTATACCTAGAAGGGCGCATTATATTACCAATCATTACTTGCATTCAAGAAATGTTGTAATAGGTATCATTAAGGAAATGTCTGATCAGAAAAGGAGATGGGCTGGTCACACAGGAAGAGCGAGGAATAAACGACAGAGCAGGTGCAGCACTGATTTCCATACAATGTTAAAAGAACCACAGGAAAGTCTCCGGCACATTGGGTAGATCCTGGGGGAGGATTTATGGGTGGGCACAGGATTAGAAAGCATCAATGTGAGCCAAACCAGTAAGGGACTACTTCATTCAGTGAGAGCACAGATTCATTGATGTCACTAAAAACAAACATACCCCTCTTCCATCTCTTATCAGACTGTAAACTCCTTGAGGGACTGACTCCTTTTTATTTACCTTTTTAAATGACTAACAATATTTTGGTAGCAGAAACTCAATAGATGTTTGCTGTATGAATGAAAGAATCCTCTGGCTCCCTGAGTGAGGAAGCTGCCAGCTCCTGTTCTAAGACTGTCAAAGACAGACGTCTTATTGCTTTTGTGCAGAGGTGAAAACACTGAGTTAAACACAGAGATCGGAGCTAAGCAATGCAGCTGAGCTCACCACATTCCCTTTTTAATAACTACATAATGACTCCTATTAACATCCCATCAATGACAATTACTCCTCTGAAGTAACAAAAGGCTCCCACGAGCCATTCTGCTTACCTTTAGTAACTGGCTTTGTTTCTACACCTGCAACCCCATTTCTACCAGTGTTCTCTCTTTACTTCAGTTGGACTCTGTATGTTTTTCACTTTCTGTCTCTTTCTTTTTCCATTTCTCTCTCTTGCTCCTGGTGTTGAGGAAACATCTCTCACTGGAGGACTTTGTCCTCCATCTCCTGACGTTAAGGATGAACAAAGAGGCAACACCTTTTCTATCTAGACTCCATTCTGTTGAAGCTCCCTTTCTAGTTGGATAGGTTCTGATTGAAGTTATCGATTTTGGTACGAGAGATCACTGTGACCTCGATTCCCAGGCTAACAGAAGTGGGGTGGCGGTAGACAATGCAATTCTGATCTTATTTTGTCCACTGGGTTTTGCAGTAAGAATCAATACGTACACAAGAAGGTGTTGGGTAAGGGGAGGGTAAATGGAGTTCATATTTTGTCAATTATCTGGACCACTAGTTTTGCATCACATCTTTGAGTCCACATTAGGTCACTCGTTAAGTCCCCAAAAGATGGAGTTAGATGGAGTTACTGAACGTCAGAGCTGGATGTACCTAGTCCATCACCTCACTTTACAGATGAGGAAACTGAGGCTGAGAAAAAAGAAGCGATTTGCCCAGGGTCTCATAGATAGTGTCAGAGGCAGAATTTTAATCCAAACCCTATGTTCTTTTAACTGCCTCATTCCCCAAGAAGACACAATTAAAGGTCATTAAGTTGTGTTTGCTTCTTTGTATTTAGGTCATTATTGCTCATTTCTGCATATATGCATGGTGTGGGGGGCGAGGGGATGATGAAATTACTCTTGGTCTCACATGCAATTTCCACTAAAAGCAACAAAGTGTGCACTAATGAAGAATCCTGAGAGTGATAGCCAGTCAAGGGAAATCGCGGCCTAGCCCTTTCTAAGAAGGATTCATTTCCTGCCTCTGGCCTGGAAGACAGAGAGGCTAGAGCAGCTGGAGAACCCATTCCCATCCTTTCCCAGCCATGAGGGCCCAGGCATGGTGGTGGAAAAGGATGGGGACACTGGAGGCAGCTGCCAGGGCTCTCCCTCAGAGTCTAAGGCCAAAGCTGTATCTAGAGTCTTCCTCTTTCAGCCACCTGATGGAAACCAAGCTCCAGGTTGAAATCAAGGTCAAGGGGCTCGTGTTGATTTGGTCCAATTGGCCAGGTTGGATGGGACTCCTGTTGACTTCCTGGGCACCTTCGCAGGTTTCAGGTCAGGGTCATTTTGGCTCCTAGAAGCTGCAGGGTATCATTTTCCCAGCTGCTGGGGGTAGGGTTTAGAAGCTGTGTCAATGGGTAGGCATTTTTCTAAATGTCTCCTGGGAAGTGAAGGGAATGGGGGAGATTCACGACTTATGCCAGCTTGGTGCCTTGGTCAGCTCTTGGGTCTTGGGGCTCCTATCAGGTGAGTGGTACTCCGAATTTCTGAGGTCTTTGTCACGTGGGTGCGGTTTCAAGCTGCAATGACTGGATCCCAGGGTCAAGGTCATCAAGTGGCCGAGGCTACTGATATTTCAGGTCTGGTGCTGGGATTTGTGTTACTGAATGGATAGTTTTCTAAGAGGCTGTTGAGGGGTGAGGTGAGCCTTGGGTTGGGACCCATATTTGGAGTTAGCATGCCCAATGCACACTGAGGTGGCCTATAACTCAGTGTCCTCGGAATCCTGTCAGCAGGTGGGTAGGACTCAATACTGCTGAGGAGGGGTCCTACATTAGGTCTCAGAGGGGTAGGCAAGGCCTTGCGTTTTCATGGGAGATATTACAAGTTTGATGTGGAATGAGTAGCTGCTAGAATCCCATGGTCAATGTCAGCAACTGGGCAGGGATCCAAGGGGTCCAGGCAGGGTGCTGGGGTTTGTGTCCTGGAGAGGATGGTTTTCTAAGAGGCCACAGGAAAAGGAATCCTTGGGGTATACAGATTGTGTTTGGAAGGTGTGATGTCCCAAGCTCCCTATGACAAATGGAGACTCCTTACTGTTGAGGAGGTATCCTGCATTAAATATCAGAGGGGTGGGCTGCTGTGAGGGGGCCAACCTTCTGTGAAGAGATTCCCAAGGTTAATGTCACCTGGGGTCTGTGTCAGCAAGTGGCCAGTTTTCTAAGAGACTGCTGGGGCGGAAAGGGGGGTGGGTGAATGGTATAGTGGACTAGGGAGGAAACAGTTCTCTTAAGTCCTTCGGGTAACTCAGGGCTCATGATTTAGTCTTGTTCCTGCCCCAAACTGGATTCAAACATATTGTAATCCTTCCTGTGTATGCAGAGAGAAGAAAGAAAGAGTTTGGATATGTAGACTCACAGTTAAGTCCAAGGCCATTATCCAGGGGTTCCTCTTTGTCCTTAGGGTCCACTCATTTACAGGAAACTCTTGCTCAGAAGGCAACGAAAGTCAGCAGATTTTTATCTAGAAACAAAATTCATTATAAAAGTACAGGTGGCAATTGTTGCCTCCTTCCTCACCTCCCACTCTCTTCTTGGTCCCTCGCAATCTGACTACCAGCCCAAATATATGTCTGATGCTTCTCTTTCCAAGGCTGCCAGTGATCTCCTAAGAGCTTTCCAATGGTCCCTTCTTGTTGCTCATACTTCCTTACTTATCTATAGCTTTTGACACTGTTGACCACCCTGCCCCCACTCCTCTTGGACACTCTCTTTTTCTCTGATTTCTGTGATACTGTATTTCCTTGTTATTCCTCCATCCTTCGAGTCACCCAGAATCACAGACTTTATCCCTCAACTCTCATGTCTTGTCAGTTGCCAAGTCTTGGCTATTTTACCTCCAAATATCCATTTCATGTCCTATCTCCCAGTGGCCTCTTAGAAAACTTCTCCCTGCATGACATAGACCTCAGCACCCCGCCTGAATCCCTCAGGGTCCTGCTCACCTGCTGACATTGCCCCTAGGATCCCATTACAGCAACTGGGAGCTTCATCCACCATTGACCAGATCACTCATTCCACCTCCATAAAAGTGCAAAGCCCTGCCCACTCCCAAGACTTCTGTACCCTACCTGCCCCTTACGGACCCACCTACCACTGACATTGATTTTGGGATCCTGACTGTCTACCCAGTCCTTAACCCATAGGATTTCCTACAGGATTTGGGTCCTCATCACCTTTCACTAGCACTATTATAATAGTCTCCTAATTAGTTTGTGTCTCTAGTAATCTCTCCCCCTCTACAATCTACCCTTCACAGTTGCCAAATTGACATTCCTAAAACAGAGACCCAACCACACCAACCTCTACTCAAAAATCATCACAGGATTCCCTTCTAAGAGAAAAATAAGATAAACTACAGATAGAGAATATCTAAAATAAGATAAAATAGAACATCCTCAAACGAGAAGATATTTACAGAGCACTGAACACAGTGTCTAGCACACAGGTGCTTATTAAATGCATGTTCCCTTCCCTTTCCGAGCATATAAAGAAATCTAAATGCCACCTGCCTTTCAGTCCTATGTCAGATCACTCCAGTGATCAAGTATTCTCTATTCCAGTCAAACTGGTTTGCTGTTTCCTGTACACAACATCCCACCTTCCATCTCCATGACTTCACACCAATAGTCCCCCATGTCTGGAATGTATTCATTCCTATCTCTGCTTCACAGAGTCCCTCGTTTCTTTCTAAGCGCAGATCAGCTTAATGGCCATTTTCTATATGGCACCTTTTCTCAACCTCCTCACTTACACACTTCCCCTTGATATTATTCTAGGTAGCTGTGTGATATACTCCATATTTACTTGATATGTGCATACTGTATCAGTCCAGAGGATTAAGAGCTCCTTGAAAGCTGGAATTGTTTTTATTTTTGTCTTTATATCCCCAGCAGCCTAGTATCTTACCTCTTATATGACAGACACTTAATAAGATTTTGTCGAATTGAATTGTCGGCAGCCAAGAAAGCTAATGAAATCTTAGACTGCATCAGGAGAGGTAAAATATCCAGGCCTAGGAGGGAAAGACCAGCTGTGTTCTGAGCTGGACAGACTACATCTGGAATAGATACTGTCTTCAGTTCTGGGTACCACATTTTAGGAAAGGCATTAATAAGCTAGAGACTATCCAGAGAAGGAAAACCAGGATGAGGCTTCAAGTTCAAGTTGTTTGTTGAAAGAAATTGGAATATTTAACCTTGAAAAAAAAACCATGGCAGCATATGAAAGTTGTCTTCAGGTATCTGAAGGGCTTTCATGTGAAAAGAATTATACTTGTTTTTTCTGGCTCCAAGGCCAAGGTTGCAAAGAGATTGATTTAGGCTTGATATAAGGAAATACTCCCTAGCAATTAGGGCTGTCCAAGAGTGGAATGGAATGCTGTAACAGCAAGCCTGCTGGCAGGATGGCCTGCTAGCACAGGTATAGAGGCCAGCTCTGAGATAGTCCGTGGTGGGAAAGGTACATGCCAGGTTTTCCTTTGAGCCTGAGCCTGTTCTTCTCTGGGCTGTGTAGTCAGGATGTGAGCTCTCCGACTCCCTTTTAGCTGCCCCTGAGAACATGCAAAATGGCATGTGGAGATCCAGCTATATCCTTTTTAAGCCTCAAGGCCAAGGCCATTTGAGGATAGATCTATGCAAGGCAAGACTGTCAAAGGATAAGAGGACATGGCAAGGAACTGCCATCACAGCTGTTATCCGTATGAGAAAGAACAGTAATGTTTCAATATGGTTAGCATCTATGAAACTAAGTAACAACATGTCCCAGGGCTACATGGGCTATGTGGGTTACGTGGCAAGATGTTACAAGGGAACAAAGTAAAGTAACAAAGCAATGTAACTCTTGGTCCACTTATCTGATTCCATAGAGTATATTAACTCACTGCCTCTGCTTAATAAACGGAGTTGTACTATACTCTCCTGCCTGGCCCATGTCTTTCTTTCACTCTCTCTAGCATTCTCTTAGCATGGTGCCACCTCCGCAGGCAGCACACTGGTTCTTTGATCTGCTTTTCTAGGAAAGACTGCTCGAAAAGGTGTTAACAATCCTACTTTTAATTACATTCACTAGTTCAGGGGAAGGGTCAATACCATGAATGTCAGAGAAAATACAGAGAAATTAGCATAAAGACCAACAGGGCTCTTAACTGCCTGAACCACAGCAATATTGCTATACATTTTACATACACCACTGGATTGAGAGAGCCTTTACATCTGAGCAGTCAGAGAGCTCTGAACATACAGCTACTCAGAGTTTCGACCAGGGAATCAAAAGATCCTTCCCATAAGTAAACCCCTAAAGCAAAATACAAACTCAGAGTATATATACACTTCACAGAGCCAGATGGCATCACAACTCTCCTGACTCAGTGCCTAATTAGAAATTAGCAAAAGGTGGGAAAGCCTTCCTACAAGCAAGCCTCCCCTAAGCAAGCTTCCCTTAATGGGCTCCACATGAGGCCTATTAATGGACGGGGAAAATCTTCATATCCCATTAACATTAAGGATGCCTTGGGAAACAGTGGATTCCTTCTCATTTCGGTTCTTCAGGCAAAGCCAGTTTGTTAGATACATCATATTGGGGATTCTTGTTCAGATACAGATTGGACTAGGTAGCCTATGAGTCCCCTTCCAATTCTGAAAGTCTGTGATTCACACTAACATTATTAGTGACTTAATGAATTCAGCCTTTTGCCCCAACCTTCCAGGGGCATTTACACTCACAAAGAGGTTCACAAGGAGAGGATAAATGTTTCATCCAAACAAATTAACATAAATGATAGAGTTCCAGGTATTAGGGCACTTCAGTAGGAGAGAAACTTCTGAGAATGCTTCAAAATGTATCATGTATTATAAAAGCATTATATATTCACTCCCACCTCAAAGATCTCAAGATTAAAATCCCATTAGGCCCTAGAGAGTAATATTTCATAGACTTACAGGCTTTCAAAGTTGGAAAGAACTTTAGAAGCCATCTAGTCTAATAGATCTCTGACAATTCTGCAGCCTCTATTTAAGGCTATAAAGTGATTGGAAACTCACCACCTCCTGAGGTAGCCCACTCTCCTTTTTACAACATTACTTATTAGGAAGTTTTTTCTTACATAGAGCCAAAATCTGTATCTCTCACATTCTCACCCATTACTCCTACTTCCGCTCTCTGAAGCTAAAAAGAATAAGACTGATTTTCTACATAACAACCTTTCAAATACTTGACAATGCTTATGTCCTATTTGATTCCATACTCCAGGATAAATAAAGATCCTCAGCTCCTTCTTAAATGACTTCGAATTCCCCACGTCTATCCTTGCTGCCTTCGATTGTGGCAAGTGCCTTCTTGCTAAAGGTATTAAGCAGAAACTGAATGACCATTTGTATGATATATGATAGAGGGTATTCCTATTCAGATATAGATGATCTCTGATATCCTTTCCTACTCCCAAAGTTTGTAATTCTATGAGGAACTTGGTTAATTCTGGATATTTTTCTACTTGTCAATATCCTTTCTAAAATGTGGTATCCAGAAATTAACACAATATTCCAAATACAGTCTGATGCAGGCAAAGTAGAGCAGGACTTTCCACAATCTGGACATTGTATTTCTATTAATACAATCTAATACCCCATTAATTTCTTTGAATGTCATGTCACTATTGATTCCAGTTTTCCAGACTTCATAGAACTCTGGAATTGAATGATTGTTATCTATACTACTCCCCTTTCTAGACTCGTAAAATTGATTTGTTACCCAAGTATAGGACTTTACATTTGTTTATGTTCAATTTCATCTGATTACATTGAGCCTATTGTTCTAACCTAAGATCTTTTTGAATCTTGACTTTGTGTCATTTGAGAGTTTGTTAAACATAGCATCCAAGTCCTTGATAATAGCACAGGGCTAAAAACAAATCCATCCACTTAAGATCTTCTGCTAAGATGGCATGGGTCCATTGACAACTTCCCTTTGTTTCTGGTCATTCAACCAGTTCTGAATCTACCTAACTACATTATAGTTTAGCAGAAATCTATAGAGCATTCTCCTAATCTACCAGAATAGTACTATGAAAAAAAAAGGACATGAGATTCATCTGGAAAGATCTTTTCTTGATGAAGTCATGAAATTCTTTATGACGCACTCTTCATGATCACTGCTTCCTTTACTAGATTTCACTAATTATCTCATTAACGATCCATTCTAGAATTTTTCCAAGACTCAAAGCCAACATCACTGACCTATGGTTTGTAGACTCTATTCTCTTCCTTTTTTTTTGAAAATCAGGACAACATCTAGTCCTCAGATGGCCTGAGGGAAGAGTTATTGGACTTCAAGTGCCTGGACCCCTTCTTCCTTTTCTCTGTACCTTTTTGAACACAGAACAGTGACCAGAAAACTGAGAATAAGCAATCTTGCACACAAGATGGCAGCAGCTAGAGCAATGTTAGAGTTCCTATAGAAACAGATGGAAGAAACAAACATACCTGACACTCAGCCTAACAGAGGCATTCAGTGACAACATTTCACAATGTCAGTCTGCTCACTGGAAGGTGAGGAGAATTTCCAAAGCAGCATTAGCCCCAAATCTAGGCTTAGAGCAGAGAAGGGAGATTTCTTGAGCAGTGTCTACCTTGGCTGTTACCTTGAGAGCACCCATAAATTTGAGAATTTGGACATCAGACAGTCTAGGAAAGAAAAGAGAATTTCCCTAGCAACATGCCCCTTAGAAAAAGGACAGCCCATGTATCCCCTAAAGCCATGAGAGCCATCAGACTTAAAACCACATCTTGGGCAGATGAAGAAGAGATCTAGATTTTATAATCTCTACGCTTATAGTGAGTTATTCAGAAGGTGTAGGTCCAATGGGAAAGGAAAGGGTCTTGTCTGTCCAGCAGGCATAAAGTGTTTGCCTTGGAAGGGGGAGAGTCCAAACCATAAAGGCGAAAATTAATCTAGAAGGTACTTGTTGAAGAAAAAATATTAATACCATACTCCATATTTTAGGCTCAAGTCTGCCAGAAACAATTTCATTTAATTTAACATTAACATAATAGTCAAGTACCTCTTTTCACAACATGTAGCTGATTCCTCCAAAATGACTCTCTTACTCCAGGACAACTTTTATGTAACATTTATAAGAATTTTGAAAAAGGAAAAGATATGTTAAAGTACAGTTTGTAGTTTACATTCCAAAATATTTGAGTAACAAAGTCACCCTCCCATTCCTTCTCGTACCAGTCCTTCTCAAGAAGTCAACAGGATTCCTGGAATAATCTAAGGGACCTTCTCCTTTTGATAAATTGAGGAAGGTAGATCCTAAACATCTATCACCGCAGGGGATAAAATAAGAGGATGCAAAGATCTTATCTGAATAAGAGCTAAATTTGGTTTAATCTCTTTCCCTAAGGGAAGATTTTAGCTTTCATTCTGCCCATTTTCCTAAAGGGAAAAGTCTAAAAAGGGTTTAGGCTGGGGAAATATTATTTCTTACCGTTTCTACAGAACCTAAAAAACGAGGCTTTAAATATGTTTCTACATATTGTATAGCAGTGCTGTCAAATTCAAACAGAAACAGGGACCACTAAGTATCCCTGTGGGCAGCATATTAACTAAATTTTAAAATGTAATGTTATCTATGTTTTATTACAGTTTTATTTATTTTGTTAAATTTTCTCTAATTAAATTTTAATCTGGTTCAGTATTGTAGGCTGTGGGTCACTTGTTTGACACCCCTGTGGTAGGAGATCAATGGATTCACCAAAATGTCAGTGTTGACCTGACAGAGACCTGGAACTCAATTCCTTCCAAAGGGAACCTCTATGAGTTCTTTATATGTCTTCTTTATCTGTTTATAGGTTCCTCTGAGGCCATTAAGTGCTTTATGTGTTTTATGGTTCTATTTATGGGTTTCCTGTCAGTACTTTGAATCTTCTGCCTTTTCTGTGGGGTAAACTAAAGACTATACCATACTCAAAATGCATGTAATGTAGAATGCATGTATGGGAGCTAGGGACTCCTCTTACCCATATCTGTGGAAACCTAAACACAAATTATACTTGTGAACTAAATTTCAAGTGGAGGCATAATGAGCCGAAGAGAAAAAAGATCTTTTTAGTTTAGTCTTTAAAATCAGAATTAGTCCATAGTCCTGCAGCATGGGGAAAGGATGAGTAGGCTGCAGGTTACAAGGACATTCTTGAATCTGACCAAGAATCAAAAGCAAATTTGCTAGCTTATAACCTGAAAACTTCACTTGCTTCCTTTTTTCCAAAATTAGGACATTTGTCATACTAGTCCTAAAGCATCTCTACTGTTCTACTGACTCAGCAATCACATCTATAACGTTTTCCAGTAGCCTGCAATATAGTTCATCTGGTTCTGTATCTTGAACTTGTTGACAGCTGGATGCCAACTTATTATCTTGACTTATCTTAGGTTTCGATTTCTTTGTATCCATTTTTGTCCTTCCCAGTCCAAATGTCATTTTCCTTGGTTTAAAAAAAAGAAAAAGAAAAATGAATAGGTCAGCCTTTTCTCCATCACCCACTATCAAGATCCTATTCCCTTCAAGCAATGGTCCTGTTCCCTTTTTTTAAATTATCTTCCTACTCCTAACACAACTTTATAAAAAACCTCTTTTGTTGTCCTTAATATTAAGAGAGGCAATGTGGCAGAGTGGATAGGCTAGAATAGGAGTTAGGAACATGTGGCTTTCAGTTTCACCTCTGACATGCTCTGACTACACAGACTTTGGCAAACCTCATTTATCCTCTCTTAAGACTCTAAGGCAGAGCAGATGTGCGCCTGCATCCGTAGATCCATTTTCTCATCTGAAGGATGAGGACTATATACCAAAGACATGACAGGTCCAGTCCCTATCTCTATCCCTAGTATTCACTGTCACCTTCAATTCACTCTGAACTTTAGCATTCCTGATACTGTTCTCAAAGGACTGCACCACTTGTGGGCACTCATCCTTACTTATCTTGCCTTTGCTTCTATCTTCTATAGAGCACTTCAATGCTTCAAGCATCTGTGATTTCAATTATTGCAGTCTCTTCTTCCATCAAAGTAGATCATGGCCTATCATTAGTAGAGTCTTTAAGAGCTACTGTGGCTTTAAAATTCATTATCCTGCCTCCAAATTGCTATTAAGCTGCCCTGAGCTTGGACTGGTCCTTGGACAGCGGATGTACAGTGTGACACTGGGCCCACATCTGAAATCTTTCCAACTTGGTCGAACCTGCCAAAGCTTAAAATACACCAGGATAATCTCTAAGAAGGGAAGCTAGATAACACAGTAGATAGAGTGCCAGGCCTGGAGTCAGGAAGACTCATCTTACTGAGTTCAAATATAGCTTCAGACACTTACTAGGTATGTGACTCTGGGCAAGTCACTTAACCCTGTTTGCCTTAGTTTCCTCATCTATAAAGTGAGTTGGAGAAGGAAAGAGCAAGCTACTCCAGTATCTTTCTCAAGAGAACCCAAATGAGGTCATGAAGAATCAGAAACAACTGAACAATAAAAACAATATTAAATAAGACAACTCAAGACTATCAGCTGTTCTGTTTTTGGAAGAGAGCAAAATGCCAGCCATTGTGCCAAAAATAGCACTCCTCCAATTCTACTATAAATCTTCTCTAGGCTAGGCTTATAATCTGTCCATCTTACACCTCATTTATTTCCTCCTTCTGGCCAGGAGGTCTGTAAATTAATTTCTGCTTTATCAATACTATCATAAATCTTCTGACCTTCCTGTTATGCTACAGAACTTCCTTCACCCTGGAGATTCACCTACTCCTGGACTTCTCATGTGGGAAGTACCTTCTCCCCTGCTGCTTCTACCTTTGATTAGCTAGCTCTTCCCACAATCTTCATTTCAGGGAAGATGCCCACACCAACCTTGCCTTCATTCCTTTCCAGGCTTCTCTCCTGACTCCCCAGTTTTTCTCTACAATGCCCCAATTTGGGGATCCTCTCTTCCTCTCCTTAACTTCTCCCTTATTTTCAGTTCCTTTTTTTTTTTTACATATTCTGTTCCCCTCTGAATTAGAACTTAAGCTCTTTGAGGAGAGAGTGTCTTTCTTTCTATTTGTATTGCCAGCACTTGACACAGTGCCTGGCTATGATTAATAAATACCTGTTGATGACTTGACTTGACGGTTCTATCACTTGTGGTTTTCTTTCCATTGATCCTCACTCAAACGTTCTCCTGCTTTACATCTCAGGTTCCTGGATTTCTTCACATAAGTATAATCTTCTAACGCAGAAAACTATTCTACCATCTCCTTTAAGAATTCTGTTCCTTTTTAAATAATACATGCCCCGAGGTGGGGAGGCTGGAGCCAAGATGGCGGCTGGAAAGCAAGGACTCGCTTAAGCTTTCCCCCAAATCCCTCCAAACACCTGTAAAAAAATGGCTCTGAACAAATTCTAGAGCTGTGGAACCCACAAAATAGCAGAGAGAAGCAGGTCTCCAGCCCAGGACAGACTGGATGATCACCAGGAAGGGTCAATTGCACTGTGCTGGGAGCAAAGCACAGCCCAGTATAGGCCACGCCAGGACAGACCAGACTAGGAGTTAGCCAGAGCAGGCCTTAGGGCCCTGAATCACTGTGTTGTGGCAGTTACCAGACTTCTCAACCTACAAACACCAAAGACCACAGAGCAGGTTAGTGGGAAAACTGCTAGATCAGGTTAGAGAGCAGTCCAGCCCCAACCTCAGGGGCTGTGGAGGTGGTGCAGTGGTGGCTGCAGCGGCAGCAGGAAGATCCTGGGGCTGCTTCCAGAGTTCCAGCGTCAGCTGCTTCCAGAGTCCCTGGCCCACGTGGTGGGAGAAATAAAGTAGCAGATCAGAGGGGGAGTGCAGGGAACGCTTTGCTGGCACAGAGGTAGGGTTCTCTTATTTTGCCTTGCTTGGATCTGGGTTGTGGTCCTGGTGGGAAGTTCTTGGGGGAGGAGGAGCACTGCTGTGGCAGAGCTTGTGGTGAAGGTGGAATACAAGTAGTTCTGAAAACAGCAGCACAGCCCCTAAAGCTTGGGACAAAGTACTCTCTGCTCTACAAGCAGTCATACCCTGACAAAAAGCTCAAAGGTCAATTAGTTGGCTTAGAACATGACCAGGCAGTGCAAAAGGACTTAGACTTAGACTCAGACTCAGACTATAGAATCTTTTTTTGGTGACAAAGAAGAGCAAAACATACAGTCAGAAGAAGTCAACAAAGTTATAGAGCCTACATCAAAAGCCTCCAAGAAAAATATGAATCTGTCTCAGGCAAGACCCAAAAAAATACTGAAGAAAATAACACCTTAAAAAAATAGACTAACCCAAATGGGAAAAGAGCTCCAAAAAGCCAATGGGGAGAAGAATGCCTTGAAAGGAAGAATTAGCCAAATGGAAAAGGAGGTCCAAAAGACCACTGAAGAAAATACTACCTTAAAAATTAGACTGGGGCAAGTGGAAGCTAGTGACTTTATAAGAAATCAAGCTATTACAAAACAAAACCAAAGGAATAAAAAAAATGGAAGACCATGTGAAATATCTCATTGGAAAAACCACTGACCTGGAAAATAGATCCAGGAGAGAGAATTTAAACATTATTGGACTATCTGAAAACCATGATCAAAAAAAGGGGCCTAGACATCATCTTTCAAAAATTATCAAGGAAAACTGCTGATATTCTAAAACCAGAGGGTAAAATAGAAATTGAAAGAATCCACAGATCGCCTCCTGAAAAAGATCTCAAAAAGAAAACTCCTAGGAATATTGTCACCAACTTCCAGAGTTCCCAGGTCAAGAATAAAATACTGCAAGCAGCCAGAAAGAAACAATTTGAGTATTGTGGAAACACAATCAGGATA